>OZ010711.1:32994484-33029361 GCA_963932345.1 Ophion ventricosus | reverse complement strand
TGAAAATTCACTGCGAGGGCAATGCAGTCATTGCAGATTGAAATTTCATGGTCGTGTTATCTCGCGCCGTGGCGGTGTGAGTTGGCCCACCAAGATCGTGCGATTTGACTTTGACGCCATTGGACTTCTTTTTTCTTTGGGTTTTCTGAAAGGAAAAGTATATGCCAATGATCCACATACCATTCCGGAGCTCAAGGAAGCAATTCGACGCGCCATTAATGAAATTAGTCCGCAATTATGCAAAAATGTTATTGAAAATTTCGTCAAAAGCGCGAATGTTTGCAAACAGGGACGAGGCGGCCATTTATCGGGTATTGTGTTCCACACATAACCTCTATGTTTGTACCTTATATCAAATTAAAATCAGGTTATTTTGAGACACCCTGTATATAACTTACCGGTCAAAAGTTTTCGATTCCTTTGTACGAAATTAATTACCCGGTATGTAAATATGAAACCGGAATTTTTGTATAGAAAATACACGTTTATTCTATGAGAATGGCGGAAAATTTTTTATTCGATGTATTGTCCATTGCTAGCTATAGATTTTTCCCACCTGTCTATCAATTTGTGGATGCCACGCCAAAAAAAACTGTTGCTCTTTTGAGGCAAACCAGTCATGGAGCCATTTTCGTACATTTTCGTAAGAAGTGAAGCGCTGCTCAGCAAGTGCGTGTCCCATCGATGCAAATAAGTAGTAATCAGACGAAGCCAAGTCTGGTGAGTAAGCCGCATGCGAAAGTATTTCCCAACTATACGCCTTAATCGTTTCCTTGACCAGTTTTGCTGTGTGTGATGGTGTATTATCATGAAGCAATCTTTCCCATGGCTTTCAGATGTATGAAGATGGCTTCTCGTGTCACATTCAATTGATCCGCGAGTTGTTGTTGCATTTTGAGTGTCATCCTCATCCAACAATGCTTGCAATTTGCTGTCTTCAAACTTTTTCGGTGGTCGTTTCTCACTCCAAAATCGCCAGTTTTGAATTTTTTTTAACTACTCAAAGCACTGTAATTTACCAAGAGCATGCTCACCGTAAGCTTCGACAAGCATTCGGTGCGAACCTACATTTTTGTTTTTTAGAAAGTCTCGTACGATTTTTTTTTCGCCCCAGTATTACATTTTTAGCTGCAAAAGGCATGTTTCAGAAAAAAAGGCGTCATCGAAGAACATCGAAGAACATCGGGTTTCAGAGGAAATGTCGAAAGGGTAAAAAGTTGCATGGGTTCACACTGGAGTGATTAGAATTTTTTCAGAATTTTTTTTTGACATTTTGTTCATTTTTTTATTTTTATTTTCAAAAATAAAAATAAAACATCTAAAAAAATTGTAGTTAATTTAAAATGAAAATGTAAACAAATTTCCTTTCTTAATTTTTCTAGACTCCATAATTCCCAAGTGGAGCTTCTCCACTCATCAAAGTTCCAACCAAAAATGGTAAAAAAAAATTTCCAAGAAACATTCTGAAAAAAATGCTAGCCACTCCAGTGGGAACCCATGCGACTTTTTACCCTCTTGACATTTCCCCTGAAACCCTATAGTTCTTCGATGACGTCAGTTTTTTCTAAAACATGTCTTTTTTAGCTAAAAATGCAATACTAGGGCGATAAAAAATCGTATGAGACTTTCTAAAAAATAAAAATTTCAGTTTTAATATTATTTTTAAGATTCCCATGGAAAAAACCGAGGAAGAAATTTTCCACAAACTTTGCAGTTAATTTTCGACGGCCAAAAAATAGCCGAAAAATGATCACGTTCACCAAGTGGGCACCGGAGCGAAAAAAAATCGTAGAGAATTTTATAAAAAAAGCAAAATAAAGGTAAACTTGTCCTCTTTAAGACGTCACTTGGGAAATTCAATTATCTTTATTCTTGAGTCCGCTATGTAAATTTTACTGCGGTAAGAAATTTCGACTCGTGCGTACTTTTTTTTGTCCCGTACTGTATATACATATACAAATGCAAAAAGGTGATTTTGAAGCCATAGTACTTCAAGGAACCTCCGGTCTTCAAAATCTGCGGATTATTTTCCGAAAACTTAAGTATTTTCCTGGGAATGGCCAAATGTTATATAGTTACAGCCAACATTTCAAAGACGCAACGAATTCAATATGTTCTTTCTATATATATACTATATATATTGCACGTACATAGGTACGTATACGTATTAAGGATATACCGACATTATACCGGCTTAATGAGGATGCCGACATTCCGGGACAGAGATGGCTGTACATACGTATATGTGTACACGCATATACAGGTATGCATTTATACAGAGAATGATCGCAGGTTAAGTTTTACGGTACGTTGTGCGCGAGTGCAAAAATGGTGCGTCGATCTCTCTCTCTCTCTCTCTCTCTCTCCCTCTCCCTCTCTCTCTCTCTCTCTCTTTCTCTTTGGCATCTGTAGTCGATCTCCATCGGTGTTGTCTTTGTCGTTTGTCTGTACTATATATGTATATATATATTTATATATATATATATATACGAGTGTGAGTGCAAGTTGTTTCTGTTGGCATCAAAGGCGGCGCGGGGCATTTTCTTGCCGCGATTCTCTCGATCTCTCGCGGCCATACACACTCGACGATGACCACCCGTATCAGAAATGTATTATTTATTAGTTTTACCGCGATCTTGTGACGGGTGGACGCAAGAGAGAGAGAGAGAGAGAGAGAGAGAGAGAGACAGAGAGAGAGAGAGAGAGAGAGAGAGAGAGAGAGAGAAAACTGCCGCGCCATCGGGGCGTCTCGCCGGACGCGAGTTTGACGCCCGCTTATATCCTCTCTTTATAGACGCAATCGTAAATTTTCCATCGCGAACGATTCCATAGCGCGTCTGTATATGCCAACTTGAGGGCATATATAGCGCGTACGCGTATCACTCGGCGTCAAGTTCCAGCGGTGTAGCTCCAACGCCACACGCTTAAGGTAGTACGAGCACGTACTTGATTATTAGATCGCTGCTTAATCTTTCCTTTTTTTTCGCATGGTACAGATAACGCGCACGAAAGGCGCACAGGCGTGTGTGCGCACGAAAAGTCCGGCGAGGCTAGCGGCTCTTCAGACTCGATAAAGGATCACGAAGCTGGGAGATTCAACGTGGTTTCTCGTGGACGAGTCATCATCGTTGTCTTATTCAGGATTTGTCGTATTTTGCAACGAGACGAATGAGAAAAAAACAAAGAGTAAACGGGAACCGGTGATAATGAGGATTAACATTTTTTTCTTATTGGAGTTTCGGGATGACGAGGTCGGGATTTTACACACAATCGATACATGGTCAGGCCATAATTGGGTTGTTTTTTTTTTCGTTGAAAAATATTGATCAACAATAAAGGGATTATCGTTTGAACGAAGTGCAGCCGTTGCTGCATGGCTAGTGAGTGACCCAAACCAAAATAAACCCAAACAAACTTTCGTATGACCGTATAGTTTTTGGATATTTTAAAAATTACGCAAACGGCAAGATGTAGAAAAAAAAAGTTTGATTTTCGACCGAAAAACAACTTCGATAATTTGTCATTAACAAATGGATAAACATTTGGAAAAATCATCTAGTCATACGATAGAAAATGTTGGAAATTATGCTATGAATAGAGGGATTATGTTTAAATAGATTACATTTAAATTGAAAGAATAAAAAGTGTACTTTCACTATAATAATCAAACTTTCGTATGACTCTATAGTTTCTGAAAATTTAAAAAATTACGAAAATGACAACAAATGGATAAACATATGAAAAAATCGTCCGGTCATAAGATAGAAAATGTTATAAGCTATGGTTTATCTGAATTTGAATCGAATCGGACGAGCAGATTTTAATACGACTTACACCATTTCATAAAATAGTTTCGAAAAAAAAATCTCAGCGACCTGACCCTTCACACAAATCGTTCCAAACCAATTAACTTTTTCAATTTTCACACAATCTTTGTTGCACATTGAAGTTAAGAGTCCAGAGTATAAAACTATGCGAATTTTTTTATTTATTTTTATGTCAACTCTATGCAGATCCTTAAGGCCTTGGGCCACTCTAGAGGGGCATGTTTTGTGATATTTTTTCAGCGAAACCATCAAATAAATCAGAATTACAAAATAGGGGTTTTATTATACACGTAATTGACTATAGAAAATTATTTTTTCACAGCGATACATGTCAAAATGGTGACTGTGCAGTATTTTTCCGATGACGCCTTTATTTCTGGAACGTCAACGGCCGGACCAACAGCTCCTATAATTTTTGAGTTATCATGCGATACTAAAGTTTCTTCGATTATATATAAGAATAGCTATAAAAGTACGTAGGATTTTTTTGATATATTGTTTTTTTGTCAAAATGGCGCATTTCTAAAACAAAAAGTATAAAATGCCATGAAAAAATCGTCAGAAAATTATTTATAAAAAAGGAACTATGCAATATAATTTTAAAAATCCTACATAGTGCCTTAGAAAATGTAATTCTAAATATACAGTTAAAATTTCAAGTGAATCGGTTGAAATTTTTTTGAGATAAACGCGTTTAAAGTTAGTAGAAAGTCAAGACATGAATCAAGAGGGGTTGCGCTAGAATTCGAAAATAGAGTACTTAGAGATTTTTCACACCCATAATCTTTTGGAATATAATTTTATAGGTAATAAGGTACATTTTTAACAAAAAAAAATCGATTTTTGGAAAATCCTAGAGTGGCCTAAAGCCTTAAACGTGCGAGTCCTGATCGAGGGAACAGCCGGGATTTTTTTCTTCAGGGTTGCGATGTATATGGCTGGGAACGAAAATGAACGTCCAGTCTCGAGAGACTGGAGAGGCCTTTCAGATGCCTCAGCTTGGAATGACCTGTGGATTTCTAGGGTGTACGTACGCGGGTATTCTCGTTCATTCGCACCGCGTGCGACTCGTCTGCGGCTGCCACTTTCTTAAGCACTCTCGACACTGCACTCTCTCTCTCTCTCTCTGTATCTCTCTCTCTCTTTCTCTCTCTCTCTTTCTCTCTCTCTCTCTCTTGATGGCAGTCGATGAAAACCGGTGGCGTGAGTGATATTCTTTGAATTTCAATGCTGCTCTGCTGTAAAACGCGAGAAATCCATGAGCGTGAGGATCGAACGAGAACAGCGAGGCCATGATCCTCGGGGGCATTTCTTAGCGCTCTCGTTTCGCAAGATCGAAGAATATCGTTCCTCGCCCTTGATCCCTCGCGCGAACGCGTCTCAGCGCGCGATGACAGATTCCGTGACGGATGCTATCCTAATTGTATATCTCTCGGTGGTCTCGCCCCCCTTCCCCCCCCCCCTCTCTCGCTCCTTCACTCTCTTTCTTTCTCTCTTTCTCACTCTCGTTCTTTCTCTCTTGCTTCCTCAAGGTCATAATTTTTCTGCCATTTTCCCAGTGCTACCAAGCTTTGTCTGTTTTTTCATATAATAATCACTCCGCCATTGCGCACAATCACTCGTGGAGCAGTGGTCACGTGAGGCTGGAAAGATCCGATGTAAATTAATTTTATCACGAGTATCCTCGGGATAAGTGATCGAACACGTTGATATATGTAAATTAATGAAATTACGAGGAATTTCCATCATTCTTCGCATCTCTGTTATTATTATCAGCAAAATGTATTATTTTTTATTCTATAGTTTTATTTATTTTTATTTTATATAATTTTTATTGCATAGTATTATCTTTTATGAATTATTATCATTAGATTTTGTTGCACATTTTGTTGTTGATTTTGGAAACATTCATCTGCCCCGGTGGATTAGGCTTGATTTTCCGTAAATCCGGAACAATAATACTGTACGGCACTCGAGAAGTCCGACACTACCTCGGGTGGCGTCAAGTAATGGACACAATAGAGAAAGTTAACACTATTATTGTTATATTTTTTAATAATATTATAATTCTTTGTCATTGATATATTTATCATTTATTTTATAAAATAAATGAATAATAAATATTAACAAATTCATCATCATTATTATTATTATATTAACCCTCTGTGGTCACCCGGGGTTATAATGACCCTAAGCGCAACTTTAAGCCAAAATTTACTATAAGTTGTAGGTGGCCCCTTTTTACAATAAGTCGCTCATTTTTCATGATTATCGTTCTTTATTTCACTCCGAAATGGCTCTTCAGATATAAGAATAAATACTTGTTTTGACATGCCTACTATGGAGCTATTTTTTTTCCTAAAACTATCATATCTCAAGAGTATCATCGTAAAATTTTATGAAAAAAAATGGAAAATTGCAAGAGTTATGATTTTTTTCGCATTGAGGCCTTGCTGATTTTTTCCGCTATTTTAAAATTCGATTAAAATATAATACCGTCACTGCCACATTCTAGAATGTTCAAACTAATATCCTGAATTTTTATGAGTCGTTCGGAACGATACGGACAACGCGGCGATCGTTTAAACATGACTGGGGTCATTGCGACCCCCCTGTGACCAGCGTGTTATAGTCAGAACGTGTGACCGCGAAGGGTTAATATAATTATCATCTATTTTATAAAATAAATAAACATTAATATTCTCGTTATTATTATTATTTGATATTGAAATTTAAAACATAGATATTTGCAACTTTTTCTACTTTACTTCGGTTTATATAATTTTTATTCAATCAAGTATAAACATAATATTTGTTCTAAACTATCTCTGATTAATTCATCCCCCGAAATTCAAATGTCGAATGCGCTTCCTAAAAAATGTTTTTTTTTTTATCATTGGATGAATTTGCGCAAAAAAAAACAAATAGGAAAGCTTCTGTAAAAGTTTTTCGAATATCGGGATGGCGCCCTTAATTTTTCCGGTAAATCAACTTGCCAGGTATATTCTCATTTAATACTCGAAACATCAGTTGCACTTCGTACCGACGCGTGTACGAAGGCTTCGATGCTCTTTCTCGTTAAAAGGAAAATTCGCGGCGTTTGCTTAAAATAAAGTGGATACAGCCATATATATATGTGAAACAAGAGTTTTCCAATTATACGTATTGGCGCGAGCGACGAGACGTAGCGATTTGAATCGCCGGGAGGGAGAAAAGGACGAGTGGCAAAAAAAAAAAAGAAAACAAGACCGACGAATCGAAAGTTCGCCGGCGCACGTACGGCCAGTGGATACGTCCGTGCAAGGGTCAGACGTAGCAACGAAGACGGATCGCGGCGACCGATGTATTCGAAGCGCGCTTTCAACAAACTCGAATTCTCGTTGTTGTTTCAAGCGCTCGTGTTTCCCCAAGTGGTTCGACGTAGTCGCAAACTGAAAACCGCATCAATCGATCTCACCTCGAATGAGAAAAATGGAGACGCATCGATGTCTCGTGTACACGAGGAAAAATATCACTCTCGCTCTCTCACTCCCTCTCTCGCTCTCTCTCTCTCTCTCTCTCTCTCTCTCTCTCTCTCTCTCTCTCTCTCTCTCTCTCTCTCTCTCTCTCTCTCTCTCTCTTCCTTTCTCCCTTGATCGAATAAAAATCCTCGATCATGGCGATTAAATTCCCTCTCGTAAAATGGCCAAGAAGTGCGGAATTTTCACTTGCTCCAAACATATCCCGTCATTTTTTTAAAAGAAATATAAATATTCATTCTTCGACTGTGATCAAGAAATTTCTAGTTTGTCATGTCCCTAAGGTCTTTGGGCCTTTGGACACGTCCCCATTAATATCTATATATACGTGCATAAGCGCCCGCTTAGTACATCCAATAATAACAGAATCGTGGAGATCTCGTACGCTTCTGGCGGGGAGCCCGGGCTCCGTTGACATTTAAATACATTATCATAACAATGCAACTGGGTGCATGTCGGGAGTTAATACTGCAAGCATCATATATATATACGTGTATATAGATATATAGGCATACATAAGGGCCCTTTGGTCGTTCCTCTGTCGCTCGTTTTTCGCTCGCGTCCTTATTCGCGGATATACGTCTCAGCGCGGCTCTGGTCGACGTACATCAGTATAAATGTCCTATGCTTACCCCCATCTCGTAAGTTTCTCTCATTGTTTTATTATTTTTATTATTATTATCATGATCATTATCTTATCTTATCTTATCGCATCTCATCTTATCTTATCTTATCTTATCTTATCTTATCTTATCTTATCTTATCTTATCTTATCTTATCTTATCTTATCTTATCTTATCTTATCTTATCTTATCTTATCTTATCTTATCTTATCTTATCTTATCTTATCTTATCTTATCTTATCTTATCTTATCTTATCTTATCTTATCTTATCTTATCTTATCTTATCTTATCTTATCTTATCTTATCTTATCTTATCTTATCTTATCTTATCTTATCTTATCTTATCTTATCTTATCTTATCTTATCTTATCTTATCTTATCTTATCTTATCTTATCTTATCTTATCTTATCTTATCTTATCTTATCTTATCTTATCTTATCTTATCTTATCTTATCTTATCTTATCTTATCTTATCTTATCTTATCTTATCTTATCTTATATCTTATCTTATCTTATCTTATCTTATTTTATCATTATTGTTATTATGATCATTTTTTTATTATTGTCATCATTATTATTGTTGTTATCATCACATCACCTTCACCATCATTATTATTATTAATGCCATCATTATCATCAATATTATAATTATTTGTACTTTTATTTGCGCATCATTGCCGCGGTTTGGGCGGTTGCGCGATCTTCATCCGAGCGGGTTGCGGCGGATCACGGCATTACTATGTTCGCGAAGACCACGAAAAAAAGGGTGAAAGAGCGAGAGAGGGATCCCCTGAGTTATGGCCTCTAGACGACAATTTGTTGTGCCATTAGGCGCGGAGTGAAATCGAACGCGGGGATCGCGCATATCGCTCGCTCTGTCGAGCCGCGCCGCACTTTTCGTGTATAGCCACCCTCTCCCCCGCTGCCCCGCACATAGCCATACCGATACTGCGTTTTTGCCGGTTCATGTAGTGCGCGCTGGGGAGAAGGAACGTGTGTATTACGTGGGCTAAAGGGTCGATGACGCTTTAGTCTACGCGATTATATTCTACGCAGATATGCGGCCTTGTTTCTATATAGGACAAGTCTGGGGTAGATGGCCACAGTTTTTTCAAGGATCCGTCACAATAAAAGTACAGACGTTTCTTTACGTAGGGTAGGTAGGGGCATGTTGAGAAAGTTTGGAATTTTCGCCCTGTAATTCCTTGACAGTCTGTCGTATAAAAATGAAACCTACTTTGGTCAATAGGAAATTTATCTGGAAAAAAAAGTCTGTAGACGAAATTCCTGTCATCCTCATTGTTTCACAGATATTCGCTATCAAATGACTCAGGCCATATTTGCTCAACCTGCCCCCATAGTGGGGTAAATTGAGCATGGGTATGAGGTAAGGTGAGCAAAGTAAGAATTGCAAAAAAAATCAGACGTATGCAACATGATTTGATACAATGCAGTAATAAACCAACAGTTGCTTGTTAATTACTAAGATTTTAAAACATTAACATTAATTGCAATGAACTTTGAAATATTTTTTCTCATACAATGGTAGAAGAAAATGTTTCAATCACGTTTTTTTTTTACTTTTGGGTGTAAAAATAATGAAACGTCCCATGCTACCGTCTCGTGCGCCGGTTGGCAACGGGCGATGGCGTAATGTGTTCCCCTCCACCATACCTCTCTTTTCACCATTTGATGCACCCTCGTGCGGTGCTTAGTTTTCCAGATATTTCGATTGCCCAACTTACCCGACTGCTCAACATCCTCCTCCCTACACTATTGCTAGTAATTGACTTTTCGAACATTGAACTTCAAGATAATACTTTTCACCCCTCGCGTATGCTCATTGTGCTCTCTGGCACAATATCCAAATTGAGTAATCTTCATTTTTCCTGTCGAACGAAAATTTGCCAGCTTCCCGACCATGAGCGAAAAAACAACACAGCGACTGTTTTTGCAAGCTAGTAGGTCCATCCGTGGCGGCTGACTCAATGAATATTACCGGCATCAGCGAATGGTGTGGTGCACGCCGTATAGCTCGGCAGGATTTACAAGAGTGCGTGGGCCCTCGTTGTTACCTCGCATCTCTTCCGTTTTGCTCTCACGGCAAGTAGCAACGGCGGCACGATAGCTCAGGCGTACACACAGATTTTCTCGGAAGACTGAAGGTACATGAGGCTTTATGAGCATGCGTGCACAAATCTACAGGGTGCCCGAAGAATTGACCTTCTGAAGAGAAATCTGGATGTCTCGTATTCGAGCTAATTAATCCAAACAACTTTGACGGCCCGTCATTTCTTTATTTTTGAAGATAAAAAAAAAAAAAAAAATATATTCGTTCTCTACTCATTGAGCTTTAGACAATGACACCCCACATGTCAGGGTGAGCCATTTTTTTTCGGCTCCTTTTTCATGTATGGGACATACCATAAAAAATAATTTAATTGAATTTCTAATTCAATATTCGCTTTTGGGTCAACGTTCCACATAAAATATCAAAATTTTGGGTCTGTAACTCAATCCGCTTACGAGCTAGAGACCCGTGACATACGGACGGACAGACGGACAGACAGCAAAGTGAAAGCCATAGGGCTTCGTTTCGCCCTTTGGGCACGAAACCCTAAAAAGACAAAAAAAAGTAGAACATACAAGGGAGTGATTCGGATAGGTATTGATACGAGGCATCAAGATTTTTTTCTGGATGTCCCTTTTTGGGCTACCCTGTATATTTACGGACAAAAGATATATAAATATGTGCACAGATATATATATACTGCCGGCCAAAAGTTTGGATACACTAGTCGAAAATTTTTACCGCACTAAAATTTAGATAGCTGACTCAAGAATAAAGATAATTGACTTTTCCCAGTGGCGTTTTAAAGAGGACAAATTTACCTTCATTTTAATTTTTTCTAGAAAAATCTTTACGATTTTTTTCGCCCCGGTACGCACTTTTGAACATGGCGATTTTTCGGGTTTTTTTTGGCCGTCAAAAATTAACCGGAAAGTTTTTGGAAAATTTTTCCCTCGGTTTTTTCCATGGTAAACTTAAAAAGAATATCAAAAACTACATTTTTATTTTTTAGAAAGTCTCGCACGATTTTTTTCACCCCGTATTGCATTTTTAGCTAAAAAAAGATATGTTTTAGAAAATGACACCTTTTTAGAAAAAAAGGTGCCATCAAAGAACTATAGGGTTTCAGAGGAAATGTCAAGAGGGTAAAAAATTGTATGGGTTCATACTGGAGTGGCTAGAATTTTTTCCAAATGTTTTTCGGACAATTTGTTATTACCATTTTTTATTGGAACTTTGATGAGTGGAGAGGCTCCACTTGGGAATTATGGGGTCTAGAACAATATATTAAGAAAGGAAATATGTTTACATTTTTATTTTTAATTAACTAGAATTTTTTTTAGATTTGTTTTTTTAATTTTTGAAAATAAAAATGAAAAAAATGAAAATGAAAAAAAATCTTCTATCTAACTGTTAGTGCGGTAAGGAATTTCGAGTAGTGTATCCAAACTTTTGGCCGGCAGTGTATATATCGAATATTACACGAAGCTCGACTCTCGGGGAAGCAGAAAATAACATCTTAGCATGAGCGATCCGCGTGTCCGTTACAAAGACACCGCCAAGGATGAGTACTCTTCCCTTTGGCCTAAACAAATTTTAAAAAAATTCAGAAACCCTACCCAACTCCTACGGTTTTCCTACTGCCCAAAATGTATGGTTTGCATATCTCATGGGATGATTCTCGCAATCGAAATTTGAATATCGGGTTGGTGCGATTTCTTCTCGATCGCTGAGCGCTCGAAGTTTGCACTGGTTTTCATATGGGAGGGGTGAATTTCTGAACGCTTTTCGTCTCTTGTGTGCAGCGTGAGAAATGCGTTTGGGGTGCGTGAGGAGAAAACATGCTCGTAATGGATATGCGAGCGGACTTTGGATGCTGTGATATTTATTTATGACCGGTGATAATCATTGATCTTGGAGAAGCTGCGATGATAATAATAATGATTGTATTGTATATGCGTATACAGGGTGACGATTGTAAAGTGGCCATGTGTTTTTTAAGTCCCTAGCGCGGGATTTTGCCACCGAAGGGAATATAATTTAAATTTTTTTTTATTCCTCTTAAAACAAAATATAAAGGGAAAATAATCAAAATCCCATTTTGAATTCAGTGGAATGAAGATAATTAAATTCCGAATACGAAACACTTCGAAAAATCGTTTTTCAATGGAATTAAATTCTATTGATCCACTTTAAAATTCATTTTTGATAATTTTTTTTTCTCGATGACGGCATTCACAGAAAAAGTTTTTCGTTCTGCTGTAATCAAAATGGACTTTGTATTTTTTTTCCAGCATGCTCATTCTTTCTGGCAAATATTATTCATCACAAAAATACGGTATATTTTTTTCGAAGAGAACTTGAAAACCCATTGAAAAACATATTTTTCTAAGTTGCAAAATCTTCGCCCAAGACCTTTAAACAATAGGTGGCCACCTTAGAATTGTCGCTTGTATTGACATATGTCTAGGTGTGTCTATACATTATTGCAGACAATTTGGAGAAACTAATTTTTGTGAGGTGTTGGTTTTTTTCAGCGTTGAATTTTTGGATTAGCGGGATTTTTGAGTTAGTCGAATTTTGGATTAGTCAAATTATTCCATGAATCGAATTGTTTGATTAGTCGAATTTTTTTATTAGTCAAATTGTTTGATCAGTCGTTTTTTTTAGTAGAATTTTTTTATCAATAGAATTATTTATTAGTCACGTTTTTTGGATTAATCAAATTTTTTTTAGTCGAATTTTCTGATTGGTCGTATTTTTTTGACGAGTCGATTCATTTGATTACTCACTTTTTAAATTAATTTCGTTTGCGTTCCTCAGTTGCAAAATCTCCGCCCAAGACCCTCAAAAATACATGGCCACCTTATATTTGTCACCCTGTATATACATATGTCTACATACACATATTTATATCGCGGCAATTCAGCAAAGGTATCCCTGCTGTTTCTCGACTCTTCGGTGTCCTTCGCGGCGTCGCGTATGTATATATATATATATATATATATATATATATATATATATATATATATATATATATATATATGTCTGTGATTGTATGTATGCACATATTTATTTATATAATAGTTGACTGCGCGGTGTCTCGGCAGGTGCGCGGATTCTCGCGAGGAAACGCCCGATGACGACGATCGAGGATCTCTCCCGCGGGAATCTTTCTCGCGTTTGCTTTTTGCCTAGGGCGAGCTTTGCACCCCTTCGATCTTTCCACCTTTATTCTTCCTCTCGCTGCGCTTATCTTCGCGACTTTTATTTTGGCTCGTCCGGTCGTATATCACGCGCTAGGCATAAAATGAAAAGGTGGCACACATTTGTGAGCGCACATTGGCACAGGTATATGGGCTGTTTCGGGCGGAATCTTTGACTGACGATTTTAAAAACGTTCCGGAGATTTTTCATACTTTGGACCCTCGTCCAGCCAAGAGAGTGAGAGTTTCTTTTTTGTAGACAATTCGGAGAAATTAATTTTCGTATGGTATTGATTTTTTAGTGTGTAATTTTTCAATTAGTGGAGTTTTTTTATTGGTAGAATTTTTTTATTAGTCGAATTCTTTTATTAGTGGAGTTTTTTTATTAATCAAATTTTTTTACTATTACAATTCTTTTAATAATCTAATTTTTTTAATGCTCGAACTTTTCGATTAGTCGAATTTTTGTATTAGTCGAATTTTTTTATCAATCGATTTTTTCAATTAGTAGAATTTAAAAATTGGTCGTACTTTGGATTAGTCTAAAAGTCTTTTCGGCTTATTTGGATGTGAATTTTTTTTTATTTTAGAGTGCATCTTCTGTATGATCCAAAAATTTATTGCGAACATCACACTCAAATGTACAAACAAATATTTCAGGCTCCTTGGTTTCGAATATTGAGAAAATTCCCAAATATGATGGACGAACGAAAAGTCGTTTTGGCATGAAATATCTCGTGTACAGATATTCTTCGAATTAACGACACCGCGTACTTGTCCAAGAAATTCCACGGTGTACACCCAACGACGAAAATACACGCTATTTTTTCTCCGGCGTTATTTTTTTTTATTTTTTGAAATTAAGTTTGTACCATGATTTTCGTTTGTTGTCTGTAACGCATTTTTTTTTTTCATTGCTGTTCATCTCTTTTTTGCCACTCGCTCTCTTCTTCTATCTCATTGCGAAGGTCCTTAAAGAAAGTACGGTATTTACATCGCCTCGTCTCGTTGCTGATATACGCACGCTCCTCGTCCCTTTATTACTTCACCTTATACGTATTAATATTTATATATGCGCGTACAGTGTATAAACCTCTCGGGAATTGCGGCTTGTTAGTTACGCGAACTTCTCTAAACGTCCAACCTCTCTCTCTTTCTCTCTCTCTCTCTCTCTCTCTCTCTCTCTCTCTCTCTCTCTCTCTCTCTCTCTTTCTCTCGCTCTCTCTCACTCCCTCTCTCTTTGTCAGTCGAGCAGTGAGAAACATCCGTTAATGCCTTGAACAGCGTAGCCGTTTAATAAATACGTCGATCGTAAACTATTTTGGGGGTCGAACATTAAATATCAACGTATTACAAAGACTTCGCCTCGTTCTCTTCTTTCAACCGCCTCTCATTCGCTTTCTTTGATCGGCTTGTTGTCTTTTGCTTCTCTCTCTCTCTCTCTCTCTCTCTCTCTCTCTCTCTCTCTCTCTCTCTCTCTCTCTCTCTCTCTCCCCCCTCTCTCTCTCTCTGATTTTCCTATATCCTGGTTTTTTTTAAGCGCTTCTCTTTCAATCGATGCGCTCTTTTGCCCCTTTCCCTCTCGCTCACCGAGCTTGAGGAAGAGAGAGAGAGAGACAGAGAGAGAGAGAGAGAGAGAGAGAGAGAGAGAGAGAGAGAGAGAGAGAGAGAGACAGAGAGAGAGAGAGAGAGAGAGAGAGGACGCGCGTGAAACGGCATCCGTAATAAATCTGCACGTCGTATAAAAGGTTTCTCGCGGGCGAGAGACCATCGCGAGTTTTTCGCCTTCCCTCTTGCGTCTTTAGCCTTACGGACCGCTGTCTCGCCCCCCTTCCCTCTCGTTCTCTCTCTCTTTCTTGCGTTGTTTTCTACTATTATTCCGCCAACTACAGCCATATACAATGATACAACGTGTCACGATAAAATATCGTAGTACGTATTCTAATGTCTTCAAAGCCAACGATGTAGTCAAGCCCGGGCTAATTTAGAAATTCATATAGATCTATGAATAAATGTAATTTTTGTTTTTAGACAGTAAATTCATTCATATAGATATATAAATGAAAATATAAATGATAACGAAAATCAAGAAAGAGACAGAGGAGGGCGAGAAGCGTTTTGTAGGTACTCCAAAACCGCAGTTCCCTAAGAAGTGTCCGTACCGTATCAAAATATGAGCGGGAGAGAGAGAGAGAGAGAGAGAGAGAGAGAGAGAGAGAGAGAGAGAGAGAAAGAAGTATAAGTAGATAGATGATTTATATGAAAAAGATGGATAGATAGATGATTTATATGAGATAGATAGATATATGAGATAGATTTATATGAGATAAGGTAGGGAGGGGCATGCTGAGCAGTCGGGTAAGTTGGGCAATCGAAATATCTGGAAAACTAAGCACCGCACGCGGGTGCATCGAGTGGAAAGAAAGGTATGGCGGAGGGGAACACATCACGCTATCGCCCGTTGCCATGCGGCGCACGAGACGGTAATATGGGACGTTTCATTATTTTTGCACCCAAGTGCAAGTAAAAAAAAAAACGTGGTGAAAGATTTTTTTCTACCATTGTGTGAGAAAAAATATTTCAAAGTTCATTGCAATTAATGTTAATGTTTCAAAAGCTAACTAATTAACAAGCAACTGTTGGTTTATTACTGCATTCCGCCAAATTATGCTGCAGACGGCTGAATTTTTCATGCAATTCTTACTTTGCCCAACTTACCTCATACTCATACTCAACACCCCGCTATCGGGGCAGGTTGAGTAAATATGGCCTTAGTCATTTGAGAGCGATTATCTGTGAAACAATAAGGATAACAGAAATTTCGTCTACAGACTTTTTTTCCCAGATAAATTTCCTATTAACCAAAGTAGGTTTTCTTTTTATACGACAGACTGTCAAGGAATTACAGGGCGATAATTCTAAAGTTGCTGAACATGCCCGTCCTACCCTAGATAGATCGATTATTTATATGAGGGAGGGAGAGGAGCAAAGGTAAAGACAGAGAGAGAGAGAGAGAGAGAGAGAGAGAGAGAGAGGACAGAGTGGAAAGCATATGGCGAAAGGGGGAGGGGGCAGAAGAGAGGGAGAGGAGGAAAAAAAGGACGCACAGGATATACGAGTCACCGAATGAGTATAATCAACTCGCCTCGAGAAGTTCACCAAACTCTAGTGCACTATACATATACGACACACACTTGACCCGATTCTCAAATGTCGACTAATGACTCGTTCACAGGGTTAACACATCGTTCCGAAAGCTCCTCTCACTCTCGCTGTCTTTCCCTTTCTCTCTTTCCCTCTTTCTCTCTCTCTCTCTCTCTCTGTCTCTCTCTCTCTGTCTCTCTCTCTCTCTCTCCCCCTCTCTCTCTCTCTCTCTTTCTCTCTCTCTCTCTCGAACCCGGAAGTACGACCGTAAATTTATGTGCTTATGTGCATCGACATATATTCATACACGCGGCTACATAACGCCTCAACACCTTTCCGCAAAATCTCCTTGAAGCCGCCGGAAAACCCGAGAGTTCAGTCCTCGAATATGAGCGCTTTTCAATATGCATACGAATTGCACGTGAATCCAGTTATATATATATATATTTATGTATATATATTAACCGCATATATACGTGCTCTCCATAAACACACTCTTCAACGACGTCTGTATACCTCGCCTCGTTCGTGAATCCACTTTGAACAAGTTCGAGCATACGTGCCCATACATTTCCATACATATCCCCCTAATACATTCTCGACGAGGTGGGCTATGCTCCAGAGGAATTGCTGCAAAGTTAAAGTACCGGATTCGATATATCTTTTCGAAAAAAGAAAAGGCATAAAAATATCCGCAGGTCGTTGAATAAATCGACCATCTGTTTTTTTTTTGCACTGTCGATCAGTTTACGGATTTTGAGGAGGGAAGGATAGTATGAGTGCTCGATAAAGCGAGTTTTTTTTGGGTATTGAATAATTTGCGGTGATTTCGTGGTGGGGAAAAAAAATTGGACTATAGGGAAAAGAAATTTGGACTAGGAGGAATATTTGTTTGGTTGGGTTTATTTTGGGGTATTTTTTATTTATTAAATGGGTTTAGAAATTGCATTTTTTTCAGTCTTTATGGATGTAAATGAATGTTTCTTTTATGTATAGAATAATTTGGGAATAACGCTAAAGGATCATCACAGTGTGAAATTTTCAAAAAATCTATTTTTTTTGCATTATCTAATAGTGTAGACGGTTATAAAAATGCTGTTACATTTTTGGGAAGAAATTCGAATAATTTCGTTTGCTGCAGCCTTTCTTATTGTTAGAGAATGTGATTCGAAACTTTAAACGCTTTTTTCTCGAAATATCGTTTTTAAAAACGGCGTACACTCTTAAAGGAAGAGTATTCAAGATATCCGCCTCAAATTTTAACGCAATATTCTTCACGCCATTCTTTTTCTTGCTATGGAAGCTTTTTTTACACTTTATATTTTTTTTAACGAAAAACTGTCAAAAAATAGGCTAAATTCGATACTTTTTTTTTCAAAACGCCTTTGTCAATTTTGATTAAAAAAAAAGAATCATAGCAAGATAGCGGCTTTCATACTGATTAATAATCTTTTCACACATTCTGTTTCTGATAATATTTACGTCCACAACCGTGAGGACTCCGCTTTTTTTTCGGAGACATTTCTAACCATTAAAAAAATGTAAAATAAATAGAAATAAACGCTTCAAAATTGATTTTCTGTTCTTTATGAGTGCTTTGATTTGATATAAAAAAAAATCAGACTGATTAGCGTATTTTAGGCATCGAAAAAAAAGTCACTTACACTGTGATGATAATCAGTTATACTGTGATGATCCCTTGAATCAGGTCAATAAATTCGGTCGGGTATGAGGAATGTTCTTTCGATTGGGTTCAATTCTATCTATTCACGTACGGCATAATTCCCAAATAATGTTAGGTTAACTGAAGGAATACAGAAGGATATCAGAAATATTCTTTATTCCACTCGGTACGATAATATCCGTTTTATGCGCGCGTCGCGTCCGTAAAAACCCCATTTTCACACCTTGTAAAATATCGTTTCGTACAACACTCGACGAAAAAACTTTTTCTAAACGCGTGTGATTGCAACACTCGCCTTCGGCTCGTGCAAACTCACACTCGTTAGAAAAAGTTTTTTCGTCCTCGTATCATAATGTACTCTTCTATTGGGTTTGTTTGTTTTTTTTTTACGTATGGAACAATTTCTGAATAATTTCAGGTTAATCAAATAAATTAAAAAGGGCATCAGGAATATTCTTTTCATTGGCTGTAATTCTATGTTTTCCCGTACGGAATAATTCCCGAATAATTTTTGTTTATCGACGGAAATTCAGGATATCGAAGACATTTTATTGATCGACTATTCCCCTGGTCTGTTTCGACCAAAGTGATATATTTTTTCGTCGCCTATGGAATAATTCGGAATAACGTTACATCATGAAAAGAAAGAACTCCAGCCGGAAAGATCTTTCGTTAGTCGTTTATGTTACGTGCAACGAGTATAATTCCAGCAACAAACAATTCCATTGTATTTGTCCAGTGCTGGAGGTTGAAAAGTGAGTATAGTATCGACCGTACAGAGCGTAATGGTTACCGCAAAGGGGAAAATTAGTCGGCAAGCTCGGGGTAGGAAAGTGGTCAAGCTTAATCAGTCGAATTGAGCGTTCGAAAATGTACGTGAAGGGAAGGAGGGACATTGCCACAAATGAGCGATTTCTATTCCGGTGAGATTTTCCTCCGCTGTTTTTCGAGATCGAAGCTCTGCCTCCGTGTGTGCGCGTGTGTGTGTGTGTGTATGCTTGTGTGGGTGGATGGCTGCGTGTACACATATTCGCGTTTCTCGAACGACCCTCGTTAACGCCGAACGAAAAGCTTTCTCTCAATGAACGGCCGAACTCGCCAGGACTGAAATTTCAACGAGTTTTCAAGACCTCGCAAAGCCCGGAGTCTTCATTGATTCAGCTATCACCCTTGCTCTCCTCTCGCCCCGTTTATGAACCGAATAAACTCAGTGCCAATGCGAGCCTCCTTTCCGCACTCTCTATACACTTCGCCCTATTTGCATGCAAACAAAATTTAATGCGTCGTGTCTAGCACGATGATGGTGAGTTCCACACGTTTTGTAGGAATTTATACGTGTGGGTGAAGCTTTAGAGACTTGCAGCCACGAATCTCGGGTGCTCAATAGCGGCAACGAAAATTTACGTATGCAAAAAGCTGAGGGAGGGAGAGAGCGAGAGAGAGAGTGAGAGAGTGAGTGAAAAGCTCCAAAGCCTTTCGCCAAATCGCTTTTTCGTGCATCTCGCAATCTCGACATCGTTTTCCCAACTTCCGGTACTTCTACTCGTCTGAATTTCACATTCTCTGTGCCTTTACGCTTGTAATATAAATTTATATATTTGTACAGGTTGATTCACAACTATTAGGGTTTGTTTGACGAGCATGCAGGGTGTGACATTGCGAGGGAAATGCTTTTCTCTTGAATGTCGTGCGACAAAAACTTGGACGAGATATTCTGGACCAAATTTTGTCCTGATATTTTATTCAATCAGTTATGTGTCAAATATTTTACCAATTCAGTTATGGATCAAATAAATTTTGAATTTATTTATGGGATTTAATAATGGGATTAATTTATTTATCTACCGCATATTTTTTTTTATTTAGTCACGTATCAGATATTTTATGAATTTAGTTATATATCAAATACTTAATTTATTTATTGGTCTATCGAATATTTTTAAATTTAGTCATGTATCAAATATTAATTCAACTATGTAGGAAATAATTTATATATTTAGTTATATAGCGAATAATTCATTGATTTATTCATCTATGCATTTTTTTTAAATTGAGGCATGTACCAAATATTTGATTAATCCAGCTATGTAGCGAATAATTTATGAATTTAGTTATCTATCGAACATTTCATGAATTTAGTTATATATCAAATAATTAATTGATTTATTTATGTATGAAATATTTGTTGAATTTACTTACGTACCAAATATTTGATTAATTCAGCTATGTAGCGAATAATTTATGAATTTAGTTATATATCGAATAATTTATTGATTTATTCATCTGTGCAATATTTTTTAAATTTAGTCACATGTAAAAATTTGATTAATTCAGCTTTTTAGCGAATAATTTATGAATTTAATTATAAAATCGAATAATTCATTGATTCATTTACCTATCGAACATTGTTTCAATATAGTTACGTAGCAGATATTTTATTAATTCACCTTTGTAGCAAATAATTTATAATTTAATTATCTACCGAATAATTCATTGATTCATTTACCTATCAAATATTGTTACGATATTGTATCAATTTAGTTACGTGTTAGATATTTTCTTAATTCGGATATGTAGCGAAAATTTTATGAATTTATTTATGTATCGAATAATTCATTGATTTATTTATTTGTGGAATAAATAATTTCAGATTCAGTTATTTATCTATTAAATAATTCATTCAGTTGGATATCAAATAAAGCATCAAACCGTACTTTGTAAAATGATTCGTGCTTTCTTATTATTACATGTTGAATAATCTCGCTCGTTTTATTTATCCGATTGCTCGGAATTTCGAATATAGAAAAAAAAAGTTTATGTAAACGTTGATGATCATACAGGGTGTATCAAGGTGCGGCAAAAATTGGTCGGGATATTCGCCTGCAAAGTTCAAAGCCAAGTAAAACAAATGACACAGTAGTTTCTCAGGCGCGAAATTTTTTTTTCTTCAAATATTAAAAAATAAACTAAAATTATTATATCGTATCATCGATTTGCGAAGCGAGTCTTCGTGTTCATTATTTTTTAGCGAAAAACAAATACTTCGAGTGAAAAAAAATCACTTCCCCGAAGGTGGATTCGAAGCCGCGCTCGATCTGGCCTACACGTTGCGCACGTGAGCAACCACCGTGCCATTTTTTTACTACTTGCGGACTTTCGACCCAAATGTCTCGACCAATTTT
Organism: Ophion ventricosus; assembly: GCA_963932345.1. NCBI lineage: Eukaryota > Metazoa > Arthropoda > Insecta > Hymenoptera > Ichneumonidae > Ophion > Ophion ventricosus. The sequence continues at coordinate 33,008,104 of OZ010711.1, read as the reverse complement.
TGTCCCACGCTGTTTTGAAAAAAAAAAAGCATTTTGCTCGCAATGACACACCCTATGTACTCACAGAGGGAACCCTGGTACTTGTGAATGACCCTGTATATAAAAAATGATCTGCCTATATATACGCATACTTTGAATTACGATAAACAAAGACCTGCGCAACCGTAAATTTTTATCAATGAGAATTTCACCCAGAGTTTATCGCGAATGGAAATGTTTTCCCACAATTTGTGTCGTCTGCTCCGGCATGAAAAGGCCTCAAAGTTTTACAATTCGAGAGATGAAAGAGTATTCCCGTTACGCCCTTACGTCGGGAAGATCGTTCTTTCACGATCGTAGATATTTTAGCGCTCAGCCTCTTTTGTACTGGGGCGAATCTGTTTTTCGCCGTGAACCAGTACAGAAGTGGAGAAAAAGTTTGAAGAATAATAAATGATTTTTTTTTTTTTGCACGATGAGGCGAAATGTTTGTGAGAGAATATACGGACAATTTGTTCGACCACATACTTTTTTAAATATCATAAGGGTGCATTTTTTCATTCCCTTCGGCTTTCTTTGGGACACGTGGTGTCGCGAGGTTGTCGACCGGGTTCGCGTGGGTGGCTGCATCGACTAAGCGCTTGCTTTTTCGTTACAGAGATGGAGCTGCAGGTCGCATCGAGGGAACTCAACGGGGTACCAAAGTTATCGCAGTTTATTTTTTAGCCAAACGGCTCGCAGCTTTTTTGTATGGAATTTAAGCTTTTTTTTAATCACGAATGGGAATTGAAAAACAGATATTGTTAGGAATATTTTTTTTGAGGAAAGTTTTGTCAAAATTTTTTTGTCGTTACTTTTGTAAAATTATGTATTGGACAATTTACTCATTTATTTGTGTATTAAATAATTTTGCAATTTCATTATGTACCGAATAATTTATTAATTTGGTTGTGTAATTGTGTTTCGAGTTATTTGTTGATTCATTTACGTATCGAGAAATGTATTAATCTGGTTATGTATCAAATATTTTATTAATTCACTCATGGATCGCATAAGTAGTTGGGTATCAAATAATTCATTGATTTATATTTCTCTCGAATATATAAAAAAAATTCATTATCTATCAAATATATTATTAATTCAGTTATGTATCGAATATTTCTATAACTAAGTTACGTGTCGAATAATTAATTGATTAGTTTATTTGTGGAATGTTTGAAAATTTAGTTACGTATGAAATATTTTATCAATTTAGTTATGGATCGAATAATTTATGAATTCAGATATATGTCGGATAATTCATTGATTTATTTATCTATCGAATATTTTTTAGATTTAACAACTAATCAAATATTTTTTTATTCGGTTTAGAATTGAATAATTTATGAATTTATTGACGTAACGAATTATTCACTGATTTATGACCTTTCGAATTTTTTATTAATTTAGTTATGTATCAAATATTTTATGAATTCAGTTATGGATCAATTCAATAATTAGTTCATTTACATATCGAATAAAACAGTAAGATTACTTTGTGAAACTATTCGAGCTTCCATTGAATATTCTCGCTCGGTTTGGTTTTTCCGTTACTCGGAATTTCGAAAATACAGAAGAAAAAAACATTCACGTTACTTGGCCTTTGATTTTTCGTTTGCAGTACGAAGAAGTCTTGGCAGGAACTGTAATGAAAATTGGCTCGTTTTTCGAGTGAAGAATTGTCGTTACGTCGTGGCCGTATAATGAATATATACTGCGGAGTCTCAGAAGTTGTGGATCGCGCGTAAAGAGCTTCGTCGTATCGAGCCTAGCTGAATCAATTACGCGGCTCGGTTACTGGCCTGATCCTATCTGTCTCCCCGTATACACGTCTGCGCGCCACTGGACGTGGAGGCGTTTTTCCTTCGTGCTTCTGACCTCGAGTACAGGAAGCTTTCCAAGTGAAGTACACGGGCATTTGTCGCGCAGGGTTTAAAAAAAAATAAATTTAAAGAAACAAGCAAGATGATTGAAAAATCGATTGAACATTCATTTGTGTGTACATTAACAAAGTTCTGGAGCGAATTTCATTGGAAAATATTGAGAAATTAGAGAAATTATGAACAATTTTGTGCAGGACCGTTGAACGTGACGAGCTTGACGGTGTATTTCATTTTGGCCACCCTGTTGATCCGAAAAAGAACGAGTTTTTGTTTTCTTAAAAATAGATAATATTTTCTATTACTTGACCGAGCCTTTTTTTGTTATCGTGTTTCAATCATCAAAAGAAAAAGTTTGTTTATTTCGATTTTTCCAGGAAAAAATGACATCATTATTGTTACCAACTAATGAAAAATAAATGCTGAAAAGAAAAACGTTGGTCAATACTAAACTACTATTACACTAAATAAGTGTACCAAATTTCAAATAAATCCGTTCATTAGATGTCGAGAAATCGTGTAGGGTAAAGCTAGCAAAGAGTACGCACTTAATAAACTTTTATTGCTAGAAATATCAATTTTGATAATACACTTTGTACTTCTTATTTGAATTAAGCTTTGGTCATTTAGGAACATTATTTAAAATATAAATCTTAAGTAACAATCACGAAAAATATTTAAAAAGGCTTAAACTTAGAACTCGTCCCGTGCGCACTCTTAGCATGCTGTGTTGCAAAGAGTACGCAGTAAGAATCTTTCATAGAATCTAAGAGTACACATGAGAGCGGAGTGAGATCATCAGCGCTTGCACATGTCACAAGTGAATACAAGCTAAGAGTACGCGTGCGCACTCTTTGGCTGCGTACTCTTACCAAATACGTGTTTTTAGTTATAGTCACTATAATTTTCATAAACAAGCAGAACAGCAACATAACCTTTCAATAAAAACAAAATTTAGATCACAAATTTCAAATACAATAACATTCGTTGGGTGCAATTTAATCGCAAACATTACGAAACGTGTTTAAAATTGTTAAAAAATAAGAACATACGCATCGAAAATCTATTATCATTCATAAAATTGAAAATAAATACCTTGACGAAGCGAGTTGTTGTCCAACACCCTGACACGACATATGCCACTGAAAGGGTAGGTGGTGTTGCCAACACAAGAAAAAATAATACAATTGAAAGCACTGCGTACTGTTTGGTAGCGCGCAATCTTTGGTGGCTCTACCCTACACCGTTTTGAAAAACATCGTTTCGTGAAAAATCCGTTTACACTTTTACTAGCAGTTTTATGATTGTAATCATAAGTTTACCTTCAATGTGTGATTCCTGCACCATATATTGGGTCTTTCTCTCCAATTTTAGTTGCCTCAAGCGATGAGCGATTGTTTTTTAAGTCCACAGTAGCCTAACCCCTTCAAAGGCTTTCTCATGAATCCCGAAGGGTAATCGCGCCCCATACGAGTAAAAAACGCGTCCGTACGAGTAAAAAACATCGCACTTTCCCAGGTTCCTCTTGACGAGTCCATACGAACCAAAGTGCAGCTTCGCAGCAACACCAAAGCTTCAAAGAAAATATTTAGCCCTTCTCACGTCAGCTTCCCGCAAATCGACAGCCAAACTTCCAAAATCGACAGATTGTGTTCCAACCCCTCCCAGCACAATCGCTCAGCATTGTGTTCCAACCCCTCCAGCTCAACTCCTCACCTAAAAAACGAATCTCCCCCTACACTTCCACCTTCAAGACTCCACATTGTGTTCCTTTAGAATCACAGGGAACTCCAGTGGCCAATGTCCACTAAAAAAAAAATATAATCCAACGTCCGACATGGACTTGACCAAACTACCGAATGACGTTCATCAAGCGTGCCAGTTCATTCAGCCCGATAAAAGTGTCCAGGTTATTGTACTCAACTGGCGACACTGGTACCGAGCATTCGGAGCAAGCCTCGTCGAGGTGTCCCTCGTAGATGGCTGTGAGAGATGGGTCGGCGAGTCGCCACAAAGGTGTATGTACGGGGAAGCAAAACGTGGGGCGAAGAAGTGTCATCGGTGACAGTCGGCGACGAAATCGTCCAATCAAATCTCTCGGCCGGGCTGTTGTTAGGTGGCGAGAAAGAGAGAGAGTACGAATACGTGATTAGTTCGCGGAGTTATTTGCATATATATATATATATATATATATATACATACACAAAGAGGTATGCGAAAGTACGAGAGTGGCAATCGGGCGTCGCTCAAAGCTCAAAGAGATCGCGAAGCTATTCGTTTGTATAAAGTGTACAAGTAAGGAAGAAGAGCCGGCAATACTAGCTAGGAGAGAGGAAAAGGGAGAAAATTCTGGCGAGAAAAAAGAAATGTCGACGAGGAGCTGACTATATAGTCGCTATCCGGATAAGGGCTTGGGCAGTCGAGTCGTCGTTTCTGATCGTTCTCTCTCTCTCTCTCTCTCTCTCTCTCTCTCTCTCTCTCTCTCTCTCTCTCTCCCTTAGGTCTGCACGTCTCTTACCCTCGTCGCGTGTAATTCACTCACCTCTTGTAGTGTCCTCTCTAGCACGTCGATCCTCTCTCTCTCTCTCTCTCTCTCTCTCTCTCTCTCTGCCTCCCGGATCAATGCTATTGGAAATCCTGAGATGCTGGGCTCACCTGCCCAAGGATCAAGTACACGCGTTTGATGCGACGCGCTTCAACTTTCCGCGCACCTCCCTGGCCCTGAAACGCTACCAAGAAATTGTTCGTGAGAAGTAACGGGGGAGGAGGGGAGCAATAACGAGATCGCGGGTACAGAATTTAAGGGTGCATCCGTTCGCAAACTGGGCCGTCATCGTCAAAGGAGAGAAATATCCTGAAAGGGTTTCTTCAATTTTACAGCAAGGAGTTTGTTTCGTTATGATTGAGAGCCATGATTAATCATTTTGTTTTAATTAACACGTGATCGTCAGCAAAAACGGCGGACATCGGGAAATGAAGCGAGGAACATGGGGCTCGTGTTGGAGGTACGTCAATGGCTCAGCGGACTAAGAGTTTGCAGGGAAAGAGGCAAGAATGGCGTTGAGAGACGAGTGGAAAGGATGAGGAAGGGCTGAGGGGAGCGAACGCGTGCAGAAGGAATGGCTCGTGTCAAAGCACCAGTATCTTCTTGCTCTGAGAGAGTTGCTTGGCTGCTTTGAAATTACAGAAATGGAAAGTGCAACAGCACGTAGAGGAGTACCGAGCGAGTCTTTCTGCGGGGGAACGGGTACAGGGTGATTCACAAATATCGGGGTTCACTTTGAAAACGTAGAAGGTGTGTTGGTGCGAGCGAAACGCTTTTTTAAAAAATATCGCGCGATCAATAATCGGCTGAGATATTTGCTTTCGAAGTTCAAGTAGTTAAGGATGTATGGTGAATATCGTCACTGCCAGAAGTTTTGTGAAATCAATTTTCTCACTTTTAACCATGATAATTTTATGTAAACTGCTTTCGAATAATTATATTTAGTAGAAAATGCATTAACTCATATGCCTAGACGTTATTTCAATGAAAAAAAAATTAAGTTTCCCTTGAAAAATCGTAATATTTCGCAAAAGCCAGAAAAAACTTTTAGACGCAAATTACTCCTGAATCTATCTGTTGAAAACGAAAAAAACAGATATTTAACATTTGTGAAATTCCAATTAATGAGCTCCTAAATGAAAGAAAATAATACTTCTAAACTGTTTGGATGATAACGCCTATAGAACTCGTATGTATTTATTTATTAATGAATTTGTATGTAAATGTATTTTTATTTGTAAATATGACCTAAATTACTTTGACCTTGCGTACAAAATTTTGAGAATAGATTCTCGAATGTTTTCTATACACGTGGAAAAATGTACAACTCTTTCCTTTGATTTTATCCATATTTTCATAATATAAATATCGGAGAAAATGCTATTTGTCATAAGAGCGCACGTTACATTAGTTATTGTATAAAGTTATACAATAACACATCAAACACATCAAAAGTTTGATGTGTTTGGTAACTAACTGATATAGGATTGTTTCTTACGTCATAACAGTATTCACCATAAGACCCTATGTAATTCGAAGGTATCTTTACGATTTCTTATCTCGATAAGTAAATTCTGCAGGCGATGTGCAGATAAAAATACTTTTTATCAAGTGCTATTGAAATTTCAAGGCTTTCCCCGTTTTTTAAAGTTCGAGCAAAACCTCCTTAAGAGTGGAACGGTAGTTTCTCACGTGCGAAACGTGCCAGCCGAATGAAGCGTGGTTTCGAAGCCACCTTCGGACAAGAGCATTTTTGTTTTCTTAAAATTTTTGTTTTTTCGCTAAAAAATAATCAACACGGAGACACGATTTCCAAATCGATAATACGATTCAATAATTTTCCTTTATCTGTACATAATAAACAGTTCCATGACTGACTGAATGACTGACCGACACATAGACAACGCACAACGTACAGCGCTGAAGATAGAAACAAAAAATTTGGAAGATATCTTCATTAGACGGTATAAAGGGGTGAAATGTAAAAGTTTTTATGGAAAATTGTATTCCTTACGTGCATCAACTTGAAACTCGGTATATTGTTCAAAACAAACAATAAAATGCACATTTTAAGATTTTTTAAACAATTCCTAATAAGGGGTGCAACTGATAATGAAGTTTTTATGGGGGCAAATTCCACGCGGGCGAAGCCGCGAGCGGAAACTAGTTATTTGACAATTGAAGAAAAAAATAATCACGTGTGAGCATATACTCTGCCATTATTTAGTCAGGTTTGAACTTTGAACGTGAATGTCTCAGCGAATTTTTGTCGCAGGACATTTAAGGGGTAAAGCCACTCTAGCTCTTCAGAACGAGGCTAATTAAAGTAATTTTTATAATGAGTACGAATAAACCAGTAAGAAATTGAATTGGAATACTTTATAATGGATAGTTTTAAGTGTACGAAACATTTTTTGTTTTTGTAATTTTCCAATTAAAAATGCCGTTGTCAGCGTCCAAGACAGTAGAGTGTATCGCGTGCAAATTGTTCCACGGCCGGAAAGGTTTCTACTGTACTTTTCAACCTAGATCAAGAAATAAGAAGAATTTTGTAAAATACATATGAAAAACTGTGGAACTGCGTACGGAAATTAGAAAATTACTATTGTAGAAACAGTTGTGCGTATCAGAATAATATTTTCATTTTTGAGCTAAAAATCACATGAATAATTGTTTATAAAAAAAAGTTAACAACCAATCGCAAAATCCGTACGCAGTTCAATGGAGAATTAATCTGAGAAGATACGTTCAAAATGTCACGAGAAACGGTACATTTTTGGTTGAGTTATGTTTCGAGCCAGTTTGAAAAACACGGCTTCGAGAAAAACGCGTCTAAAATTTGAACTAACTTTTAGCAATAAAAATGTTCGATGTACCATAAATCTGCAATGCTAGCGCCATACATTTGGCGTGTCAACATTAACATTGTCCTCTACCTTGTCTTTTCCACAAATTTGGACATCCTCGAGTGACTTTAGCCTTTAAGATATTCCTTTCATTAACCCGAATATTTGACAATTAAGGCCTTAGGCCACTCTAGAGGCCAAAAAGGGCATATATTGTAATTTTTTTTTCAGCGAAACCATAAAATAAATCGGAATTACAAAATAGGGGTTTTATTATACACGTAATTGATTATAGCAAAATAATTTTTTCACAGCGATACATGTCAAAATGGCAACTGTGCAGCATTTTTCCGATGACGTCTTTATTTCTGGAAGTTCAACGGCCGGACCAACAGGTCCAATAATTTTTGAGTTTTGATGAGACACTAAAGTTTTTTCGATTATATATAAGAATAGCTATAGAAGTACGCAGGATTTTTTTGATATATTTTTTTTTAAATGGCGCATTTCTAAAACAAAAAGTATAGTGCCATGAGAAAATGGTCAGAAAATTGTTTATAAAAAAGGAACTATGCAGTGTAATGAAAAAAAAATCCTTCGTAGTACCTCAGAAAATATAACTTTAAATATACAGTTAAAATTTTAAGTGAATCGGTTGAAATTTGTTTGAGTTATAAGTCCGGCCGACTTGAAAAATGTAGTTTTGAGATAAAAGCGTTTAAAGTTAGTAGAAAGTCACGACATGAATTAAGTGGGGTTGCGCTAGAATTTGAAAATCGAGTACTTAGAGATTTTTCACACCCATAATATTTTGGAATATAATTTTATAGGTACTAAAGTACATTTTTAACAAAAACTTAATAAATAATTAATAAGATAATATAATAAAATATGCCAATACATTTCAAAATTATGTTTGGTTTCTACTGGGGGATTCCGCCGCCACGTGGCGCGTCCGACACAGGTTCCATGTACGCCACACCTCCCGGATGCATTACACCTTCTCCAAGTGCTTGCAGTCTTATGCATTTTATAATTCAAAAGCTCGGAAAACATGGTTTTGATATATAAACATTCGTGTGCATCGCGGAGACAAGAGCTTTCATGCCTCGCGCAGTGTTTTCAGTAAAATCGCGCTTGGCATAAAATGCCCACTTGGTCTCCTTGGTACACAATGTACTATGTAACAAATAGGATCGTAGTAGGCCGCGAGACAAGGAAAATATCTATTTGATTTAAATAGATACTATTTAAATTATTATTTTTTTTTGCGGTGCGTTTGCTGACCAAGGGAACTCGAATGTTGTAATGATGTTGTGAATCAACCTGTATGTGGAGCGGGTGGGCTAAGATTGTCGGCATGTTGGCTCTCTGGGTAGACTTCAGTCAATCCGCATCAGAGAACTCGAGTCAACAACTAGTTATCGGAGAACGTCGTCTTTCCTCCTCGTCGCAGTCGGCATATTCGTCGGGTTTCCATCTCTTCTGCTTACGTCCGGCTTGACGGAGTAGCCGCGCGGTGATCGTTACTCCGCATTTACCCTGTGCACACTCTGGTGCACGTTTACGTGTACAATCTTTTTTTTTCGAGACCTGCTTTCAAGAACTTGATGTACACGTGTGCTGTCGAGGCGTGCGCCAATTCCCCGGACGATGACTTGTCAGGAAAAGGCTAAACAAATTACCAATATTGTGAAAGTGTAGCATCTGTCTGTACACGCGTTGGGTGCAGGGTGACGTCAAGCGGGGATGGTTGACGTTCCTGTTCAGTTGTATGCCGAATTGCCAAGTTTACTGGACTATTGAAAGGTAGTTCTTCGCCACGACAACGCTCAGCTCCACGTTGCATTGGCGGTTGAAAAAAAAACACTGATGGAAATGGAATGGGAGATCCTCCCTCGCCCAGTGTCCACTCCGAACTTTCCCTCAATTGATTATCACTTGTTCCAGTCGATGCCACACGCCCTAGAAGATACACATTTCCGTAACTACAAGCATGTCCAAAAATGAGTAGATGACTGGATAGTGTCAAGTGATAGGGCACGCTTTCGATGTGGGATTCAGCCAGACAGGAAAAAAGTAATCATATTCGCGAGGAAATGAGCTCAATGATGTGATCCAACAAGTTTTTACAAAATACGTGTTAAAAAAAATGAAAAAACATGCTGTTTTCGATAGAACGACCTAATGAAAAGAACACGACGTTACTCGAAATAATCAAATATTTAGTGGTACATCTGAGTAATTCGTTGGCCACCAGTAAACGAACAATTTGATTGATCCACTTGATTTTTCCTGCATCCCTGCCAAAGAAAATTCGCGGCCCACCAATCCTCCATCAATCATCTCATTGACTTGATATCGCCTCAACGTGCTCGTACCAGGAGCTAACTAGCTCCAACAAGCTCAGACATGATTGATCCTTCATTAATTATCCGAAAGCAGAATAACTACGACATACATTCTCAGCTCCCAATTCATTCATTGCCCTGAGGACTTTCTCGAGGCTCCATTTTCTCCTCCCTTACTCTTATCCGGACCCACCAGGGACTTCTGCCTCGTGGCTTTTACTCGCAAATCCTTCTGGCGTCGATCCACCACCAAAGGTCGAAAAAAAAAGCAAAAATTGGGCTGCACCCCTCAGCAGGCATACCATTTTTTTGTTTTTTTCATACTCCGGATACCTGGAACATGAATTCGAATTGTCCTAATCCAAATTTCTGGTTGTCCTGATCTAAGAATCCTAATCCAATTAGGATTTCTGAATTTCTTCATTTTGCGTTAGCATTCCATCAGCCACCATCCCCTATTTCGTTTTCACCAAGTTTGCTCCTCCTCTCTTTTTTATTCCCAAGCCTGAACGTGTTGCGCCGCATAAGTAACGATCGCGACCCGCGGGGCAATGGCGAAATACCGTCCGGTTAATACGATACGAAGTTTCAAATTTCCGCGGGTATTCGTCGAGAGTTACGAAGAGTCGGGAGGCTGCCAGGGATACCAGGGTTCGCTTAAGGGGCTGTGTGAGGAGGGGGGGAGCAGCAGTGGTCAGAATGAAGAGTGCCTGGGAAATGAACTAAGGGAGACACGAGGGCGACACACACACACACACACACACACACACACACATTCACGCTATGTATCAGGCATGTGCGTGACTTTGAGGCCGTACATACGCGGAACACACCGCGGGACTCGATCCTTAAGGAACTTGGAGGATGAATCGGGAATTTATGGAACGATGGAACTTTGCGACGATGAAGCGAACCCATCACCCACACACACACACACACACATATATATAAATGTACATATGAACCCGTAACGCAGTATAAGTGAGCTCAAAAGCGCGAGCGCGCGCCGCTCCAGAGCCCGGTGAGCCATTAAATATACCTGCCTCGTAACAGTAATATACCTCATTACTCGCGCATAACAGTAACTCCCGACTGAGTCTGTAATTCCACCTTCTCTTCTCTCTTTTACATATATACATATGTAACGTACATGTATATGTATATATATATATATATGTATATGTTTGTGTATATATGTATATATGAGGTCCCTGGACCGTTCTGCCTTTTTCGAGCACGGGCAGACAGGTGTCCAATTCGAGGTTCTGTGCGCTCATGCGAGCGTGCGCGCGGGCGCACCACCTCCATCTTCTTCCTTCACGAACCAGGGAGAGAAATACCTGTACAACGTCATCTCGCGGTTTCTCTCTCTCTGTCTGTCTCTCTCTCTCTCTCTCTCTCCCCTCTCTCTCTCTCTCTCTCTCTCTCTCTCTCTCTCGCTCTTTTACGCTGTCTGGCAATTAAACTCACGCCCTCTCGCTCTCTCTCTCTCTCTGTCTCTCTCTCCCCCTCTCTCGCTCTCTGATTCTCTCATGCTTTCTCTCTCACGTTCTCTCTCTTACGTTCCCGCTCTCATGCATTCTCTCTCTGTATCTTTTTCGTTCCCTGTCCCTCTCGCACGTGCTCTCTCTTTCTCACGATCTCACGTTCTCTCTCTTTCTCTCTCACGTATTCTCTCTTTCATGTTTTCTCTCTCACGTTCTCTCTCTTACGTTCCCTCTCTCATGCTTTCTCTCTCACGTATTCTCTCTTTTATGCTTTCTCTCTTACGTTCTCTCTATCTCCTGCTCCCGTTCTCTCTCTCTCTCTCTCTCTCTCTCTCTCTCTCTCTCTCTCTCTCTCTCTCTCTCTCTCTCTCTCTCTCTCGCCCTCCTCTCTCTCTCTTATGCTCTCCGTCTCACTGCTCTCGCGTGAGTAATTAGCTAGGCCGGCATCTCACCGGCATAATTTCTCGCCCCTTTCTCCGTCTTCCATCCAGGGGGCGGAGGAACGTTCCCGGGCTGGGCGGGGGGTGGTTCTTTACGCATTGCTCTCGCGCGCGCGTATACGGGTACATGCACATACACGTGTACTCGTTTATTTATTTTGCACGTCTCTTTATTGGTTTTTTTTTTCGTTCTGTTTTTACCTTTTTCTCTCTTCATTTCATTTTCATTCGAGTGCGTATATAATCGAGTCGTACGCGAACTCACTTCGACACTTTTTATTGCGACGAGACTCATGCCTGACACGTACTATATCCGAGTGAGTAGCGGATCTTATTCCCACCCATCTCGGGGAACACGCAGGCTCTCTCTCTCTCTCTCTCTCTCTCTCTCTCTCTCTCTCTATCTATTGCTATGTCTTTTTTCCTCTGAGAGCTGTGCACTTTTAATTTATTTCGATATTCATTTACACCCTGCGAGCTCAGCGTGCTAGCGTACTCACATGTTTTTTTTTTCATTATTATTATTGTGGCTGGTATCGTTATTATTCGTTATGGAGACTTGAAGAATTGATGTGGTCATCTTACGGATTTGAGATACTGAGTATATGTTGTTATATAAAATATATTTTAAAAATAAATATATAAAAGTTTATAAAGTAGAATAGAACATTTTAATGTGGAATTTAAATACTTCAAATCATTCGGGTATTTTCGTTAATATCATACATGATTAATATATCGAGGCAAATTATATTAATATAAATTATATTACTTAAATAATAATATTGATAGAATATTAACACATTAGGACAAATAATCTCAATATGGATATATATCGTCCCATTGTAATTTTTGCATGCAATAATTCCTGTAACATACGTTGTCCAATTGTCAATTCTTCATCAAACAATGTCCACTCGAAACAATGAAATACTTCGACCAAAAAAAACAAATATCCCGATTCAACGTTATGTCATCAGATCACAATGAATAAAAAAATATTGCATCCTGTAAATAAGTGAATTAAAGTGACATAACGAAAAACTGATATTGACGGCAAAAAAAATGCCTCGATGATTAATCGCGAGCCAAACGAATTCTCACAGTTCCTTTTTTCCGATCTACGAATATTGGATCTTTCGGTACGTTCGTCACTACCGAACATTGACCAAACAGACGAAGCATTTATTAATATGCAGTCCGAATGAAAGTCGAGCCTTAGCGAAATAAAAAATAAAAAAATAAAAACTAACGTGTGGGTTTTATGCACGAATGATACAAGAATATCGAGCCTGAACTTCGATGGACAATCCGCGGGTGTGGCAGAACGGTGCAGGGAGCACATACCGCCCACGTAGATACATATACATATATAAAAATAATATTCTCTTCAGCTCGATGATATATCCAATATAAATATATTGTGATCCTTCAGCGTATGAATAGGATACATCGAAAGAGAGAGAAAGAGAGAGAGGGAGAGAGAGAGAGAGAGAAAGAGAGAGAGAGAGAGGGAAGAGAGAGAGAAAGAGAAAGAGAGAGAGAGGGAGAGAGAGAGAGAGAGAGAAAGAGAGAGAGAGAGAGAGAGAGAGAGAGAGAGAAGGCGATCGTTTCGCATCTCGTCAATGATATTCAGATGGCTGCTGTCGATATGAGAAATTGAAAATCGCGCGAGAGCCCGTACTGTAGTGTGTGCACGTTCGCTATATCCGCTGAGAGCTCTCGCGACAGGCAACATCATTTATCGTAGTCGAGCTAAGGCCTCCACAGCTAATTTATATAAAACGATCCGCGAAGATCGCCCCATCATCCTTCCTGTAATTCTCACCCAAGGAATCGCTCAGTCCGGCTGATACGTACTTTCGATTGATAATGAAAGCGTTGCGGAGAATCGATCGCGATGCAATTATTTTCCTTGTCATAGGTTCGTCTCGATGGTTTTTTTACTCTCTCTTTAAACATTTTTTTTCGTTGAGTAGTTTGTCCTCAGTAACAATCATTATCTTCTCTCTCTTTCTTTCTCCTCCCTCTCCTCCCTCCCTCCCTCTCCCTC
>OZ010711.1:32905542-32994284 GCA_963932345.1 Ophion ventricosus | reverse complement strand
TTTTAAAACTCAAGCTCTTTAGCTAAATATACACAGAATATTGACTAAAATTAAAATAAAACATCTTTTTACTCATCTTCATGGATTGTAGAAGTTACCCGTAATATAAAAATCAATCGTACTTATAAGCACTTAATGAATATTAAGTAATTAAAAATCACAATATCATCCGTAAATACGTATAATAAAATTATAACTAACAATACTTATTATCAATACAATATAATATAATGATAACTGACATAAAATAATAAAAATTCTTCAACATCAATTAAATACATAATCATAAAATATAAAAATACAAAACTTTTATAATGATTCAGGCAATACGGAAAATAACGTGACTTCCATTTTGTCATAACATTTTTAATTATTCTCACAAAATTCTCAACATGAAAGATTTCATCGGCAGAAAAAAATGTTATTAAAAAAAATAAAGACTATTTTTCGTCAATACGTACGTCGTTGAAATTTGAAGAGAAAAGTCTCTGAGAGTTTGGCCGAAACATCGACCGCGGGCATTTCGATGAAAATGATTTGGACATGTTTCGATGGGGAGCTGGACGGGGGGGGGGGGGCAATGTGAGACGGAGTTACAAAGACTCGTGACGAGGCTGCGTGTACGAGGGGAAGCCCTTACCTCACGTTTCGCCATACATTAGTGTGCCCACCTTAGTATGTATGTGTACCCTAGACTATCGTAAGCCAACAGTACACCGAATTACCAGCACGTACACACGCGTACGCAAAGTGGTCTCCATTTGCGATGAAACGAATCAATAACAGCCCCGGCTAAACCTGCGGCAAACGCGAAGGGTGCGCGTAAAGGGTCTGAGAGGGGGAGAGGGGCGGTGAAACTTGGAGACGTACAGACTCAGGAGGTATCATCGCAACACCATCCACCCCCTTGTGGAAACACGTTACAAAGGGATGAAGCACGTCATCATCAGATTCTACACCATCTCCCTCCACCGAAAGAAGGGAGGATCTTTCGCTTCACCAAGGATCTCGACTGCGATTCTTGAAGAAAATGGAAGGGCACGAAGAAACAGAGGATTGAAAAGCGCGGGGGGGGGGGGGGTGGATCAGTTTTCCTCGCTTCCTTCGACGTTTCCTCCAAATGATAGTATTCAGCGGGCTAGAACATGGCGAGATAAGAAGGGCCCGAAGGGCGTATATGTTTGTATTCAAGGGTGAGGTCGACGCAACTCCAACTGACGTCTCGCAAACGCGACAGGTTGGATTGATTTCCCTCCCGAGGGACACACCATGTGCAGACTCGTGAAAATCGTCCAACCACTATTCCCACCCCCTCAACCTCTTCCTCCCTTCGTTTCCTCTATTGCAACCCAGCGAATCACCAGCCGAAAATATTCGACTCCATTAATTTTCGCGCGTATACACTATCGATACTCGAATTCCCGAACGAATCGACGTGAAGGCCCTTCGCCCTTTTTTTTCGTCATCCGCGGCTCGCTTCCGCGGCTCAGATAGGCCACGCGGTCGATCGCGCGATTGGACCTTAAGGGATAGTGAGAATACGCGATGGTCCCCGCGCACTGGGCACAACTTTGAAACTCGATATTTATTGCGTACCCTTTTACCGCGCCCTACTCTCCCTTTCGTTACTTTGGCTTACGATCCCTGATATATATATATGTGTGCGTGTGTGTGTGTGTGTGTGTATAAACTTGGTATTAACGAAATTAAGCTGTAGCTTTCAAAAAGGATTCCTCGGAAGATTAGTTTATCGCGTCTATTGTTGATCGGGACTGCATCTCGGCCCGAAACAAATCGATAGACTCCGTCCTTGTTATTGATGTTAGTTCTACGTATGGACATCCCAGATGAACGAATCATCGACATATTGCTGTGCTCTTTGTCGAAGAGTGGAGCGAAAGATGGGCTGGAGTAGAAGGGGCGGAGGGAGGGGGGGGCGGGGGGAAAGAAAAGTGATATCAAAGGGATGAGATTCGATAAGCGGAGAGGTAAAAGGGCCCAAGGAAAAAATTTGGTGAGCCAGCTGCCTAGAAAGTCAACAGTTGGGTCGACTATTGATGGTAATTGTACAGGGTGATTCATTAATATTAACGTTTCCTTGGTGATCATATAGGCTGTTTTTTAAGGGTTGAAGCTAGTTGAATATTTTGAAAATATTCAACTTTTGAATTTTCTTTGAATATTTTGAATATTTTGAACTTTGAATATTTTGAAAATATTCAACTTTTTGATTTTCGACGGATTCTCAAAATACAACATTTCGAAAGTATTCTTCGAAAGTTTGGAGTCGATTTGTTGAAAATTGAGGGGGTTATGGACGTTTATAGGTAGGTTTCGGAAACCGGCGAAATTCCTCCCATCTTTCTGGTAATAGATGGATTCAACCACCTGCTTTAGTGGCTACACTGAAAGAAAAATTCTTCTCATATTAACTAGATGCGTCTATTTGATTTTCTTTTTCATTTAAATTAACTAGATTTTTTGTGAAATCAAATCTTTCCTTGATTTCCATTATTAAAATGATTTATTTTCAATATATTTATTTATTCAAATCAAGATCTATTTAATATCTTTTAATAACTAAATATTTTATTTATTCCTAATAAATTTGTGATTTGGTTTCATCTGGTAGTATAAGACGAAAGTGACAGACGGAAAAATGGTACACGATTCAGCCTCTCAAAAATCTCATGGCTTTGTTTTCATTAGAAGACTGTTGTAACATTCTGCAGTCGAGGAAACGGGTTAGTCTTTCTATACATAAATAGTCGCGCCTGTTAATAAAAGCCGCGACGATAATTTTTTTTTCTTCAAATAACAGCCTTGTTAGTGAAAAAAAAAGAAAAATAATTTAACTTTTTTTCACCGCACTTTTATGTCATGAACCTATATTCCTTCCTCGTATTCATGCGATATTTCTAATCGTGTTCTATCTTTATTTATTTAAGTTGAATCTAATCTTCATTCATTTGATTTGAATATATTTTATATTTAAAAAGAATAGCCTGAACAAATAAATAAATATATTTGAAACAAATAGGGTCGTAGTAGGCCATAAGACAAGGAAAAAAATCTATTTGATTTAAATAGATCCTATTGAAATTAATTTTTTTTTCTTGGCAATGTATATGCCTCTCTAATATATATATCTATATATCTATCAATCTCTCTCTCGCTCTCTCTTTCTTTGTCTCACTGACTCGCCCTCTCGTCTCGTTACACTCGAAAAATCCTGAAACCAAATCCCCTCATTCATTCCCGACACTCGACCCTAACTCGCCCTTCCCTATCGGGGCTTCTCTCTCGCAGGCTGCGTATTTTCCTATCAGACGTGCCCATTATCGACTGTTCCATCACGAAAATAACAAACTCGATTCGGAGTAAACTGAATCTTCGAAAAACTCCGCAACCAATTCACCATTATTATTGCGTCAATTTTTATCCAACGTGGGGGGGTGTAGCAAGTCATGCGATGGGGATAGTACGATATCCGAGGCGCCAAGTTCTAACCGTTGATTCTTGATATTTGAACGAAAATAATGCGAATTTCAAGAATAAAAAATGTGCCGTTTCGGCTTCCTTAAGGAATTATGAGAGCCTCTAGCGATAATTGGAAAAACGCCAAAATTCAACGATAGCTGTTGGCTTATAGATACAATGTCTTCATTTCATCACAAATAATGGAAATTGGCCGGGCCAACTTCAAAAAGTATTTGTTTAGTATTGCCTGAAGGGCAAAAAGTCTTTCTCTTATTTGGCTGAGACCCAAGAAGTTATACTTTAATATAGTACACCATTTTTTCCGAGCTTCTCTATTGGGAAGATGCTATGTACGTAGAAGGTGTGTCGCACGCGAAAGGTTTTTGCCACTGGAGCGCGGGGGGTTGGGGAGGTGCAACCCCCCGACAGAGTCAAGGAGGACCCTTTGCGGGGGCGGAGGGAGCGGAGCCCCCCCAAGAACACTAAACGCAGTATTTAAATGATTTTCAACATAAATTCCGAGATTATAATGCTTTATTTATTTATATTCTTTGTTTATTTATAACAATAAGAATTATTCCATACAATTACTATACCAAATTACTGAACAATATATTTTACATAAACTTGGAGCCTTACAAGTCCGAAGAGGGATGAATTGTATACTTTTAATCCCTCTTCGGACTTCTAGCGATTAAAAATGCTACTTTACTCTCTGTCTAGTCGCACCTATAAGCGAGGAAAACAACGTAGTGGTATTTAAAATGCATTTTTGGCTTCTGAAACACTGTTGAAACTATATATTTCCAAGTTACCTTGCTTGATGTTCCTTGAAATTTTCAAATTCGAAAAAAACGTCACTTTCGATAACTAACGAAAAATTCTAATTTTAACGCAAAATAAGTGAAATATTAACTTTTACCACTCTTCATATTTTGGTTATTTTGAATCGATAACCCTAAATTCACCGTCAAATCTTAGCGTCAATTCATAACGCACGGTGGAAAATTTGCATGGATAATAATGTTGATAGTAAAGCGAACAATAGTGCTCGAACAGCGAGCAATATGCTCGCGATACGCTAGCCACCACGAGCGTTTTAAAATAAAAATTAACAAGCCACCCTTCGGAGTCGCGGATTGCGGTAAACGCCACGTACGAACGTGCCGGGGATTCGTACGCAGTGGACGCGCGAGCGTAAACTTATTTGCGTTATTCAACGTTTGTTCGATGCGGTTTTCCGAATGGTACGATACCCAGTCATTCGCGTATGTAGCGCGTCCATGTTTTCAAACAAAAATGCAAACTTGAAGTTTAAATAATGCTCGTGGTCAATCCCATGCTGCGTCGCGGTTACAACCGCACACTCTGTCTCTTTCTTTCTCTCTCTCTCTCTCTCTCTCTCTTGCCCACCCCCACAGCTCTCCATTCAAACTGCAACAAGGCCTCGATTAATTGGCTCGACAGCCCCGGCAAATAAAGTCCCTTAATCGTGCATCCGCGCGAGCAAACAGCATCAAAGGAATATCAACCGCGTACTCGTCTACACACCCTTAAAATGCGGAATCCTCAGTAAAGCTCGCGTCAAAGTGCCCACGATGTGAGGAAAGCTGGAGAAAAAATCAGCAACGAAAGGGCAAAGGTGAAAAGAAAATATTTGGATCTGAGAACATCTGATAATGGGAATTTCGTGTAATCTTTGGGGGGGGGGGGATAAAGTACGAGAAGGGCTGGCAATTTTCATTTGTGAGGGTGGATTTTTTGTTGATGAAAAGTTCTTTCTTATTTTGGTTAGGCTGGGTTTTCTTATTTTTATTTTTGGGAGGAATTTGTTTTTTTATGTTTAGGTGGTTTTTATTTTTATTTTTAGGTGGAATTTTTATTTGGTTGAGTTTGTTTTTTCTTTTTCGAAGAAAGTCCGCGGAGGTTTGGAAATTTTTATTTGTACCGGTGGATATTTTTCTTGAAGAAAAGTTGTTTTTGTTTGTTTTTATTTGGTTGGGTTCTTTGAGTTTAATTTTTAGGAGAAATTTTTATTTTTATTTGGTTGAGTTTGTTTTGTTTAAAAAAAAGTACGCCGCGTTCTGGAAAATTTGATTCTTTTGGGGGTTTTTTTTTGGACGGAACTCCGCGGAATTATGGTAATTTTCATTTGTTTGGGTTTCTTTTTGTCGGAAAAATTACTACAAAACCTAATGATTCAAATTTGCTTGGATTTATTTATTGCTGAGGAACATACGCGAAGTTGTGGCAATTCTTATATTTGGTGGGTTTCTTTTTGTCAAAAATTACAAGAAAATTTAGTGACCTAAATTTGCTTGGGTTTTGTTTTTTTTTATATCGAAGGAAGCACGCCATGTTCTGGCAATTTTACTTTGTTTGGGTTTAATAGGGAAAGTACACAAAATGTGGCAAATTTGATTTGCTCGGGTTTCTTTCACGTCGAAAAAATTACCACAAAATCTAGTCATTTAAATCTGCTTGAATGGATTTTTCATCGAAGAAAGTGGACAAAATACTGGCGATTTTAAGGGATTACGTGGGTTTGAAAATGTAAAAAAATCCATTTTTTTTATTTTTATTATCTAATAGTACAATATGTCTAGAATCCCCCCCGTTGGGAAAGACCGGCCAGGAGCGACGCAGGTATGCGCATTTTTCTCAAAATACTATTTTTGAAGTCGGTGGATACGATTTCTCAAAAACGAATGCACCGATCATATTGAAATTTTGCACACTTCTTCAAAATAGCACTGACTAGTGATTGAAGGAAGGTTTTTTTTCGATTGCATTAACTTTACAAGGCCACGTAGTGTAAATTGTGGTGTAAATTGTACCAAAAATTGAACTATTTTGCATACAACTCTGGCAAAAATTCAAATTTCAATTTTTTTTAATCCTTTTTTCAATCACGAGCTATAGTTATCTACTAACAGAAAAAAATTGGTTTTTCAATTTCAGATAAAGCTATCATGAGTTATCCTGACCACCACGAGGACACTTTTTTTTTTAGGGGTCTCCGGAAACCAGGTCCTACTGTCTGAATTTCCCAAATTTTTGGATGAAAGTTTTTAAAAAACATTGTTGAAATGTTGCTCTTTTATGTGCTTAAAATTTTGAATGAAATATTTTATATATTATATTTTAAAAAATCGAGAAAATATGTTTTTTTTTGGCTTCGAAACCCACGCAACCCTTTAATTTGTTTGGGTTTATTTTTCATCAAAGAAATGACTCGAACTCGTGATGATTCAAATCCTGTGCTTATTTTTCCCCAAACAAATTCCATCCAATTCAAACAAACCCATATAAGCTCCTTCCCATTCCGCCAATAAGAAGTGAAAAAAAAAAATCAATTCACAACGTCAAGCGCCGAGGAAATTTGTCCGTGACTCTTGGTCCGTTACAAATTGCCGATCGTTTCGTGTCGTGCCGCCGAATGAGCGCTTTCTCTCCGCGAGTTTACCTGTCCATATGGTCCAAAAGTCCGCAAGAAGGAAAGAGGCCTCTTGCGTTCATCGTCTCGCGTTCGATTCCCGACGAATTTGGTGTGAAAGCGCCGAGTATTTTGTTCGGGCGAGTGCCGCAAAAATTCGCTTAAAATAAGAACCGGTAACGAGATCGTGCCATCCGGACACCGAATTGCTCTCGTCCCTTTTTGTTCTCTCTCTCTCTCTCTCTCTCTCTCTCTCTCTCTCTCTCTCTCTCTCTCTCTCTCTCTCTCTCTCTCTCTCTTTTCTCTCGCGTCTCTGGCCTGGCAAAAGTGGTTTCCGGTTACGAATTTCCCTCTACGGAGAATCGCCGCGACGCCTCGCGCATAAGCGCGAGCTAGGCGTATCAGATATTCACGTCACGAGATAGGGTGCAAGAAACGTATATATGTACGGGTGGTCGACGAATCGTTTAAGCCGAACGATTACGCGGCTCATCTCGCGCTCGCTCCTTTGACGCATAAAACATCCGAGAAAGCCGTAATCGTTTGTTCGTTGACGCGCTTTCATCGAGAAATAAAAAAAAAATAATAATAATGAAAAGAAGGGGCGAAATTCTTTTCCGTTTTTTTTTTACTTTTCGTATATTATGTGTGTGGACGTCGAGTGTTCAATCTTCTTGTAATGCGTTGCTCGCTCATTGCGCTAAAATCGATGAGCCATAAAATTCAGTCTTTTTCTGAACCTCTCTCTCTCTCTCTCTCTCTCTCTCGCTCTCTCTCTCTCTCTCTCTCTCTCTTGGATTTGGTTTTCCTTGTCTCCGTTTCTTACTTCTTTTCTCTCTTTTGACGCCTGATTGTTACGGGTAATTGCATTTCCTTGTTTATTTATCACTCTTATATCATATCTCAGATCGAATATGCGTGAATTTTTTTCTCAATGTGAGATTATTTTCTTCGCATGTTATTTTGTTAAATTTATTGACTTAAGATATTACTGGATGGATATTAAAAAATAGCCAAAATTTTTGAAAAATTGAGGAATGGTAGTTTTTGATAGAATAATAAAACATTAATTATTTTAGAATTTTTTACTAAATAATTTAGTAGTTATAAACATATGAATTTAAAACGGTCGCTTGTGGAAAAACAGCTTCTGCAGACATTAATGGTTGTGAAACGAATGGAAGTTAAGCGCCGTAACTTCTAAAAATATTAAATCATCGAGATTTAGGATCAAGCGCAATCGCTTGATCCTAAATCAAGATTCTATTGAGTTCATGGGTAATTATTATTGAATATACATCATATATTGAGTTTTTGGGTAATTATTGATAATAACAAAATGATCTGAACGTAATCATTCAATTTAAAAATTGAGAAATTTTTTGTTGTTGAACAGTTGAAACAGATGTACAGTCACTGACAAAACCTCAGTCAAGCACACGCCAATATCATCGAATTTGACTTAAATTATTATTAAAAGTGGAAAATTAACATTTCTAAGTGTTAATTTATCATTAAATCAGCTATTTGTATGACTAAACATATACGACATAATCTGGACTTGTTAATCTACGATTCGCTCATTTTGGACTAACTTTTTGCCCGACGATCCATCCAGTAATCCCTTAACTTTAGATTTATGATTTAATTTTTCGTCCATATTGGGTTTGACTTTGTTTTTCAATTGGATACTCCATTTCGTTTTCATATTCCATTTTCTACCTCATCGTATCCTATACCGTTTATTTTCTCTTTATGTCGAAACTTTTTTTCTCTGAAATTTGTGTTTATTTTTAGTTTCATATCAAATTTTATTTTCCTTGACATTTTTTAAGTTAAGGAAAACAGTTAACATTTATTTTTCATTTTATTTGTACCTTTACCTCTTTCTCTCTCTCTCTCTCTCTCTCTCTCTCTCTCTCTCTCTCTTTCTCTCTAGCTTATTTTATTAAGTTTATTAAGGTAATCGTTGGTTTATTGCTTCATTTTTCTTTATCTAGAATTTTACTTATTATTTTAATTTGCTGTTATATTTCGTTCTTATTTTAATATTTTATTCTCTATCTCATTACATCTCATATTATTTATTTCTGTTTTACACCGAATGTTGATTTCTCTAATTACTGTTTATTTTTTGCTTCATATCAAATCTTCATTCCTTTGAGCCCTATTCTTTTTCTCATTTCATATTTACCTTAATATTTTCCCGATACATTCGCGAATATTTATCGATGCCATATCGACAGTAAAGGAAAGCTTCTGTTTAATAATCGATTTGTAAAATCGATTAAGCTTACGGAAAAAAAAGAATCCTCTACGTACACGCCACAATGTAATTTCACGAGTCAACTTGAACGAATTGCTCGGAGGTTAAAGGAAGAAGAAAAACAAGTACCAAGCACGAACGATTGTTCGTAGCTTCACATCGAAATAAACGGCGTCTAGGCAATCGTCACGATTGAACTAATCTCACTCTCTCTCTCTCTCTTTCTTTCTCCCTCCTGCCACTACAACCGCTCACGAGATCTGTTTTCTCTCTCCGCGCGCATTGTATAAAATTAACGAAAAGAAAAGAAGGTGAAAAAGTAGCGGGAGGGGGGAGGAGAAATAAAAGAAAAGGAAAGATCGCGGCCCCCATAAATACTTCTTATAAAAGGTTCTTCGTGATCGTTCGATCGATCCTCGTATATATGTATACTACTCTTGTACTCTACCGATATACCCCATGCCGCGCGCGAGTAAAGACTTCGGTCAAGTATGAACTTTCCTCTCTATCGAATCGTTCGATCGTTAACTGTCTCTGCATGTCCATATAAATATATATATATATACATATATATATATATAATATGTATGTACACGGTAGTCCTTATTGGCCATTGGGTAAACGATATACTACATGAAATCTCACTGCTGCGAAATAACACCGCCATTTCTTGACAATCTCTCTCCGTCTTTCCCTTTAGCTCTCGTGTCGGTCGAGAACCACAAATTTTACCACGTTCGATACTTTGGCAATAGTTTTTAAGCCAGGTACATATATCTATATATCTATATATATATATATATATATATAAATACTCATACCTGAGGCTCAATTCTCAGGAGACGAAAAAAAAACGATCTCTTATCGGAACGGACCGATCGCACGCGAAACTATCCTCCAACTTAATAAATGCGTGAGAAAGTGCCTTTTGTATGATGCCAATGGATAGAGGAAAGAAATACGTAGGGTTTTTTTGTTGTTGTATGAACGAATGATGTATCAATGCATAATTTATTGCTGATCACTCATTGTCCGATTGTCAGGCTGAGGGAGGGGGAACAAAGATTATTTTTCGAAGAACACCTGGCCAATATTGGGATTCGTGAACTCTAGTCTCGCTGAAATGTTTCGGCTTATTTCGCAAGTGTAGCACATGGCGAACAGTAGAGGAAAATAGTGAGAATTGATAGGTGAGATTACTGAAGAGAAATTACTTATAAATAAAATTGAATGGAATGAATTATCAATGAAATTAAATGGAATTACTTATACATGGAGTTTATTGAGAAGACTTACAAGTAAGATTAAATTCAATGACTTATAAATAAAATTAATTTAAATTAATTATAAATGAAATCAAATGAAATTACTTATAAATGAAATCAAATGAAAATACTTATAAGCTACTTATAAACTTATCGTGAACTCTAGTCTCGCTGAAATGTTTCAGCTTATTTCACAAGTGTAGCACATGACGAATAGTAGAGGGAAATAGTGAGAATTGATTCGTGAGATTACTGAAGAGAAATTACTTATAAATAAAATTTTATACAATAAATGATCAATGATATTAAATGAAGTTACTTATACATGGAGTTAAATGAGAAGACTTATAAATAAAGTTAAATTCAATGACTTATAAATAAAATAAGATTAAATCACTTATAAATGAAATTGAATCAAATTAATTATAAATGATATTAAATGAAAATACTTAAAAAATAAAATTAAATCATATCACTTGTAAATAAAATCAAAAGAAATGACTAATAGATGAAATCAAATGAAATTACTTATAAATGAAATTAAATAAAAATACTTATAAATAACATTAAATTTTTAAAACTTTATAAAATTAAGATTTATAGATAAAATAAAATAAAATTACACATCAATGAAAGTATATGAAATGAATTAAAGACGAAACAAAATAAAATGGCTTCTAAATAAAATTAAATTAAATGATTCATTAAAATTGAATAAATGTCTGACAAATGAAAGGAATAAGACAAGGCCAGTAGATTTGCCAAAATGATTTATCGACTTTCTTTACGAATGTGATCGATGGGAAAAATATTTTCGTATTGATGTCGTAATTACGCGAGCGATTGAATAAAAGATGCGAAACGGACGGCGGAAAGGTCTGAAATTGGGTCGTGAATCAACGTCACGAGTGCTCGATGCCCAAAGCGGATCTTTTATTGTAACATAGAATCCCGACACGTGTTACAGTTCGCACGAAAATCTTTGCGGTGTTCCGGGCCACTCGAACACACGCGTATATGTACCCCTCAATATGGTGGAAGGAACGTGAGCCCATATGGAAAGCGAGGGTTTTCCTATGGTTGTGAATCGGCTCTACCCTCGAGTGTTATACAGTTGGACACCGTTATTTTGGCACTCGTTCTCTCCGGGTTTCGAGTGCTGCCAGTCGATAGAAATTTCCGTTGGATGCGTCACATCGTCGCTTCGCAACAATACGAGTCTCCATAAATTTGGGACCCCTGAAGATCGATTTTTAATAATTTTTTTTTCTTATGAGGATATTAAGATGCTGAGGTTGGGATTTTACACATTTTTTTATATAGTCCTGCCAACTTTGAAGTTCTTTTTTTATCGAAAAATATTTATAAACAATCGATCTATTATTATTTAAACGAAGTGCCGCAGTTGCTGCGTGGCCAATCGGCATAGGTTGTTCTGGCAACTAGGCTCATCTGAAATATACCATCAAAAAATGTATTTTTAATATAACAATAAAACTTTCGTACGGCCAGGAGATTTACTACCATGAAATTTTGAAAATTACGAAAATGGCGACCCATATAAACGAAAAGGTTGGATTTTCAACTTGAAGAAAACGACTTCGATCATTTGTTATTACAGTGCGGAAAAAAAATATTCAATTTACATAGGATCTATTTAAATCAAATAAGTTTTTTCCTTGTCCCGCGACCTACCTTATTTGTTCCGAATATTTTTCAAAAATTTGTTCAAGATATTCTTTTTCAATATTAAATATATTCAAATTAAATAAATACACATTAGATTCAAATTATATGAATAAAGATAAAGCACGATATATCGCACGAATATGAGAAGGGAATATAAGTTCATGACATAAAAGTGCGGTGAAAAAAAGTTAAGTTATTTTTCTTTTTTTTTCACTAACAAGGCTGTTATTTGGAAAAAAAGAGAGGTATCGTCGTGCCTTTTATTAACCGGCATGACTATTTATGTATAGAAAGACTAACCATTTTCCTCAACTGCAGAATGTTACAATAATCTTCTAATGAAAACAAAGCCATGAGATTTTTGAAAGACTGAATCGTATAGCATTTTTTCATCTGTTTCTTTTGTCTTATACTACCAGATGAAACCTAATCACAGATTTATTAGGAATAAATAAAATATTTAGTTATTAGACGATATTTAATAGATCTTCATTTGAATAAATAAATATATCCAAATAAATAATTTAAATAGTGGAATGCAATAGGAAAAATTTGATTTCACGAAAAATCTAGTTAATTAAATAAAAAAAAATCATATGAACAAGGAAAAAAATCATATATTATCTAGTTAATATCAAAAGCATTTTTCTTTCTGTGTGATATATGAAAAAATCGGCGGTCATACATTAGAAAATGTTATAAATTATGCTCAGTCCAAATTTGAACCGAATCATACGACTAGATTTTGAGACAGGACTCACACCGTTCATAAAACATAACTTCCAAAAACAAAACCCAAAAGAAAAGGGCAAATCGCAGTGGGGAATCTGACTTCACAAAAATCATCATGAATCAATCAATTTGAGAATTACTATAAAATCATTGTTGCGAATTAAAATTAATACCCTAAGCTATAAAACTACTCAATAAAAATCATATTTCAACATTTCTAGCTATATACTCTCTCTCTCTCTCTGTGCACCCTCGCTCTGATTCGAGTCCAGCACCGAGCCTGGACACTCGAGAAGCCATTGGCGGTGACTCATCGAACGTTATGTGAATTTTATCGAATTTTTTATAGCCGGTACGAGCCGAAATGTCTCAAGGACACAAAGCAGCCGCGATCCTCCCCTGCGTACGTTATTGCGTAACGTCGCATTGCTCTCAAGGGCCGTAGCGAAGTTACGTCAAGTTCCGCCTATAGTGGAACGAGAAGTGGGGGGGGGGGGGGGGTCGCGCGTACGTAATATGCCGAAAGGTCGGCAGCCATTACCCAACTGGAAGAGAAAAAAAAAAGAGAGCAAAACCGTTCCAGCACCTCTCCAGAGTCCCCCTATTGCGATGTTTTGCGTCATATATTAGGTGTAGTAAAAAAAAATCCATTATTTTTGCAATAGATGGCTGTAGTTATTTGTATCTCGCGTTGTATAAGTGCGATCGGATTACACTAGATGGCGTTAGAAAGATAAGATTTCGTACTAAAATAAACATCTCCGACAGTTTTGTGATTGCTTGACTTAATATTTTTTGAGCACGCGTCAAAGATGGCCACCAGCAAAGTGAAAATACGCCATATTTTACAGTTTTTCTTCGATAAAGGCGAAAACGCAAGCCAGGCGGCTGAAAATGTGAATATTGTTTATGGTCCTGATACTGTAACAGCCAATCACGCGCAATTTTGGTTTCGTCGATTCCGTTCCGGTAATTTTGATGTCAAAGATGCACCACGCTCTGGAAGGCCAATTGTCGAAAATGTCGATAAAATAATGGAAATCGTCGAGTCCAACCGTCATGTAAGCACTGTTTCGATTACCCACGAGCTAAACATTGCACAAAAAACCGTTTGGAACCAGTTGAATAAGGCTGGATACAAAAAGAAGCTCGATGTATGAGTGCCACACGAGTTAACGCAGAAAAACCTCATGAACCGAATTTTCATCTGCGAATCGCTGCTGAATCGCAACAAAATCGACCCATTTCTGAAGCGGATGGTGACTGATGATGAAAAGTGGGTCACTTACGACAACGTCAAGCGAAAACGGTCGTGGTCGAATCGCGGTGAGCCGGCGCAAACGGTTGCCAAGCCAGGATTGACGGTCAGGAAGATTTTACTGTGTGTTTGGTGGGATTGGCGGGGAATCATCTACTATGAGCTGCTCCCCTACGGCCAAACTCTTAATTCGGACCTGTACTGTCAACAATTGGACCGTCTGAAGGAAGCAATCGCCCAGAAGCGGTCAGCTTTGGCCAATAGGAGAGGAATTGTGTTCCATCAGGACAACGCCAGGCCACACACATCGATAGTGACTCGCCAGAAGCTCCGGGAGCTTGGTTGGGAGGTTCTTATGCATCCACCTCATAGTCCGGATCTGGCACCAAGTGATTACCACCTGTTCCTGTCTATGGCGAAAGATTTTGCTGGTGAAAAATTCGCCTGAAGAGAACCTTGTGAAAATCGACTGTCCCAGTTTTTTGCCAATAGGGACGAAGGTTTCTATGAGAAAGGCATAATGAAATTACCTTCAAAGTGGCAACAAGTTATCGATCAAAACGGTGCATATTAGACCTAAATCGGATCATTCTGACTATGCCAAATAAAGCCTTCAATTTCATGCGAAAATAATGGATTTCTTTTTACTACACCTTATATTAAGGGGGGGGGAACATGCAGCGGCATAAAAAAAAATTTATTCCATTTTTTCATGTAAAATGTTAGTGAAACGTCTCAAATATGAGCTCTAGAATCGCTGATTGGCCGGCAAGTCACTGAAATTATTGAATTTTCGCAGTTCAAAATCTTAAACACGTTTTTCTCAAAAGTACATTTGTTTTTAAGTTTGTGGAAAACATGAGTTTAAAACGAGTGTACCGGTCGTAATAAAATTGCACATATAACTCAATGACAATATTACCTTAAACTTATACCTACTTGTTGATGAAAATCACTTTTAAAAAGGACTTTTTTGTTGCAAAAAAGAACGAAAATTTTGTATAAAATTTCAATTTGTTTTTCTTAATTGTCCCATTTTTTAAAATTTTTAACTTTTCGAATGTTTCTTAGGTATAAGTTCAGCATGTGGATGCTAGAATACTAAAAATTCTCGGCTCTTATTTTTCATATCAATATTGAAATCGTTGGATTCCCCACAAATGGACAACTGTCGACAAAACCTTCCTGGAAGACCACAACGTGACATCGCCATTTTGCAATATTTTTCAATGAAAGAAATTATCTTTATTATGTAATAAACAGTTTTATTATTTTTTAAATTTTATT
Organism: Ophion ventricosus; assembly: GCA_963932345.1. Taxonomy (NCBI): domain Eukaryota; kingdom Metazoa; phylum Arthropoda; class Insecta; order Hymenoptera; family Ichneumonidae; genus Ophion; species Ophion ventricosus. Next base: position 32,978,871 of record OZ010711.1, on the reverse strand, counting down.
TATACAGTTTTATTATATACGGTTATATTATATAATAAATTGTACCAAAATATATACTTTTATTAGATAATAAGTTGTACCTAAATATATAGTTTTATTAGATAATAAATAGTACCTAAAATTTCATAAATGAAAAACGTTTTGTTCAACTGACAAGAAAAATTATAAAAATTGGCTGTTTTTTCGTCGTATATCTCCCCTTAAAGTACACATACAGTTCGATTTTGTGATATATATCATTACGCGGGGCTTTTATGCTACGTGTACCCTTAGTACGTGGTCTCTGTGTAGCGTTTAGCTTATGTTGCTGCTGTACACATTCGTTTTCCGCACCCCATACCGATCGTACTCTTCTCACTCTCTCTCTCTCTCTCTTTGTCTCTCTCTCTCTCTCTCTCTCTCTCTCTCTCTCTCTCTCTCTCTCTCTCTCTCTCTCTCTCTCTCTATCTATCTCTCTCTCACTCTCTCTCTCTCTCTCTCTCTCTCTCTCTCTCTCTCTCTCTCTCTCTTTCTCTCTCTCCCTCGCTGCATTCGGAAAATTCGTGGCCCCCAACGGGATTGAATCCACCCTTCTCATGGATCGACGGTTGGAAACGCGGCGAGGAGAATCCATGTTGAGGTATTAGTACAAATGTAATCTTACTTAAGCATATGTCGGGTGATGACTGATTGGGCGGACGACAGTATGCGAGGATAAATAATAGCGAAGTGCGAGCAGAGGGGGAGAACGACACGGGATCGCGTCCCTTTTCTCGCGTCCCGACCATCATCCGAGTGTCTCTCTCTCCCTTTCTCTCTCTCTCTCTCTCTCTCTCTCTCTCTCTTTCTGTAGTTTATTTTGCTCCCCTCTTTTTACTGATCATATTTTTTTCCCCTGGTGCTCGCTCGACCAGTGGAGGACTCGATTGATCAAGGGGAAAAAACGCATATGGGTACCAGTGTGGCGACGTGATGAAAGAAGCGCGAAAGAGAGAGAGAGATGGAATCAAATCCATGGGATTATGCGGGTACTGAGACTCTGATTGCATCAATGACCCATCGATCTGACCACCGAGTCTTTTCTCTCTCTTTCCCTCTCTTTCTTGAGGGGGCCACTGACCGATTTTCGAGTACCTTTTTCGTCATCTTTCAAGGTTACTGAAACTAGAGGTTGCCACCATCGCTGAATACTTTTTCTTCCACATTTTTATAGAAATTCAAAACCCAATCGCTTGGGAGTAATAGCAAGAGGTCGGATAAGATCAGTTTTATATTTTGAGACACTTATACTAGGTATGTGCATTAATTTTACGGAATTTCCAAGATATGGCGTAACTAATACGTAAGTACTAAAGAGTGTCTCAAAATGACCTGATATTTTTAATTGCGCACCATTTCTTTTCTGGCCAACATAGAGTACTAATTGGTGACAACTGGCGTCAGAAAGTATTGAGATTTAGTCATGGAAATATACGATCGAGCGACGCATAGAAATTGTGAAAATTCACTGCTAAACAATGCAGTTATTGCAGACGAAGTTTCATGGTCGTGTTATCTCGCGCCGCGGCGATGTTAATTGGCCCCCAAGATTGTGCGATTTGACGCCATTGGACTTCTTTCTTTGGGGTTTTCTGAAAGGAAAAGTTTATGCCAATGATCCACAGACCATTCCGGAGCTCAAGGAAGCAATTGGACTCACCATTAATGAAATTAGTCCGCAATATTATGCCAAAATGTTATTGAAAATTTCGTCAAAAGAGTAAACGTTCGCAAACAGGGACGAGGCGGCCATTTATCGGATATTGTGTTCCACACATAACCTCCATGTTTGTGCCTTGTGTTAAAATAAAAATATTCGTACTTTTCAAATAAATAATACGTTTTATTAATAAATCAAAATGTCAGGTCATTTTGAGCCACCCTTTATATCACGTCTAGTCATATTGTTTCTAATTTTATGTCAAAGCGTCATCACGTGGCTTTAGTTTCCAGTACGTGTTATCTGTTTTTGCATTGAATACGTCGCATTTTGTGCAAACAAAACGCAATTAGCGGGAAGCTTTGCTTCTTTCCTTCCAATTGAAGAAAAGTGCTGCTGAAGGTCAACGAATGCTGTCGGAAGCTTATGATAATTATGCACCATCGATTTCAACATGTAAGTACTGGTTCCGACGCTATAAAAAAGGTAATTCTGACACAGAAGATAAGGAATGTCCCGACCAGGCGAAAAAGTTTAAAGATGAGGAAGTGGAAGCTTTATTCGATGAAGATTCGAGTCGAACGCAAGAAGAACATGCAGAATTATTCAATGTTGTACAACACAGTTACCAGAAACAATTGATGCAATTGAGCCAAGCATGGAAACAAAAATGGCCACATTACACGAGAAGGCACGACAACCTGATTTTCCAGCACGACAACGCTCAGTCTCCTGTTGCAAAACCGGTCAAAGAAACTTAAGAAACGCTTTACTGGGATGTCTTACCATATCCGCCGTATTCCCCAGCTATTGCTCCTTCGAATTATCACCTATTTCGTGGCTTGTCTGAGAAACTCTTCCATTCTTACGAGGATACCAAAAAATGGATCGATTCGTGGATAGCCTCTAAAGATGTGTCGTTCTTTCGACCTAGAATCCACCTATTACCAGAAAGATGGGAAAAACTAGTGACTAGCGATGGACAATAATTCGAATGATCAATTTGTAACAATTTTTTCAAGATAAAGTCCTATTTTTATTTAAAAAAATCAATTAACATAAATACCCACTCCTAATATATGTTTCCAGCATCAGAAGGAATCTACTGGACAACTTGATCTTCTATGCCTCTTTCGCTCGTGTACAAATTTCTTGTCAACCGGAATGATCGGTAGAAAAACATTGTGCGAGCCGAGGCACGTGTGGAGACAGCTTTGAAGCTCTTTTTTTTCGTCGCATCTGAGCACTGATCTCATTTTTTGGTCCCCTATTGCCCCGAGGCATTCGTCATGTCGAACAGGAGGGCTGTTTCGTTCTGATCATCATCCCTCTTCTTATCATGGACTCACATTCTCATCCTCTTTGTTTCCTCCTCCTTGCCCTCTCTCTCTCTCGGTTCGACTGAAGCATTGAAGAACAGCCATTCGCTCAATCGAAAACAAGAAAAAGGCTCCTCGCCATAGGCGTCTCGTTATAGGTGTCCCCAGCTTGTTTTTTTTTCGTCCCTTCAGCTCTCACTCCTCCGTAGGTCCGTAAAACTTGGGCGTTAATCGAATCGAGTGTAATGAGAGATTATTAGAAACGCGCGTGTGACGACACGTGTCCTTCACGCGAGAAGATCCGCGAGGGGAAGAGGAAGCTCCGTTGGAAATGCGATCTCGACGCCGGGGAAGTGTCCCGTTCCTCACTTTTGCTATCGGTTACGGTATACTATATAGATTCGGCTAGGGCGGAGGTTCGACGCCGTCAGCCGAAAATAAAGACACAGAAAGAGAGAGAGAGAGAGAGAGAGAGAGGAGAGAGAGAGAGAGAGAGAGAGAGAGAGAGAGAGAACGTATCAGAGCGAAATGTGAAATAGGAAGAAGTCGAAAAGAAAAGATAACGGGGGACAGAAGAAAATTGCACATCGGTCCGCAAAGGAAGCGAAGCGTGGAGTCACTTTTCTTTCTCCAAGATCATCCCTCTTCCCTGGGGAGACTAAGGGGAATTGCGCGAACAGAAGACAAAAACGTTCCGATCGTTAGGGAATGAACAAAAATTGGAAGGAGCCAAGCCTAGCAAATAACAAGGCACTACACACACAGACACACTCCATACACACGTTTGCATCAAGGAGGAAGAAAAAAAGACTCAGAATCTTGACATAATGCGACAGGGAAACAAAAACTAGTTCCAGCAGGGTCTTTCGGTCCACAGAGGTCCAGTTACTCAATCTTCCTGCACTTTTTGTTCCAATAAAGACACGCAATACTCAAAAGTGCACTGATCACTGATCTACGTCATTACAAACTAACACATGCAACACTCGAAAGTGCGATGATCTCTGATCCGCTTCATCCCAAACTACTTTAAACCCAAACGAATACACGCAATAATCAAAAGTGCAATGATCTCTGATATACGTCAGCACAAACTACGTCATGCCCAAACAAACTCATGCAATACTCATAAGTGCGATGATCTGTGATCTACTTCATCCCAAACTACGTTAAACCCAAACGAACACACGCGACACTCAAAAGTGCGATGATCTCGGATCTACTTCATCCCAAACTATTTAAGGCATCAGTCTCTATTTATTGCACATATTTTCAAGATTTTTTTTTCATAATAAAATTTATCTCCATATTTTAATCTTTTTATACATAAAAATCGAAGTTTTAAAGTACAAGAAAAAAGATTTTTATATTTGTTTTTTTGAAGTTATCTTGGTGATCTGGCTGCCCGAGGTTGCCCCTGCTTTCAACTTGTCGACACGAAATCTCAACTTTGGAGCATCTGAAAAACAAAAAGTCGAGTATTTTATTATGAACTAGAGTTGTAGTTATGACTCCTGCTAAAAACTTTTACCACCAATAAAAAAAAAAACAAAATTGCGTACTTTTGAATTTTTCGACTGTTTTTTACAACTTTAATTGTTTTAAAACAGGATTAGATATTAATGAATATTTATACCTTTAGTAGTGGTCAAAGATATACATGCATAGGATAACTCCTGTAAATTTGAGCCTAATCGGTGCAATAGTTTTTCCAAAATTATGTCGACAAGGTCGAAAAACGTTGTATTGAGAAAAATGCGTTTAAAGTTTCTCTTGCAAAAATGTACATAAAACTTTTAAAAAAAGCCTCTTACCCTCAATCAGCGATACCTGGTCCATTATTCCTTCAACTTCTTCAAAAGCTTCACGTTTTTGGGATTTTTGGTTTCGGATCTCTGTTCTGCGAGCTTTGGACGCTCGACACGGCGGTTGCGCGCTGAGCGCGCAGAGACGCTTCTATTGTATCACTCTTTTTAGCCCTTTATCGGCCACTCGGATCGAAATAACGTTCTTCACCGTATTCCTACAGGTATGTAGTATACGAACCTGTTGTTTTTAGAAAATCGAAAATTTCCGAAAATAGACTGATATTGACCCCTCAAAACCCAAGCGAACCCACGCAACCCTAAAGGGTGCAATGATCTCTGATCTGCGTCAGCCCAAGTTACGTCAAGCCCAAACGAACACACTCACCACTGAAAAGTTCGATTATCCCCGATCTACGTTATCCCAAGCTATGCCAAATCCAAACAAACCCAAACGAACACACGCAACACTCAAAAGTGTCATGCTCTCTGATCCACTATACCCCAAACTACTTTAAGACCAAACGAACACAAGCAGCACTGAGAAGTGTAATGACCTCTGATCCAGTTCATCCGGTATACATAAGCGCAGCTTGTTGACGAAAGTGACAAAATTCGTTGGCGTTGCTGAGCTCCATGAAAAACATTTTGGTGATCCAGGCGGGTTTTCGGGCCCCAAGGATTCGCTCGTACACGGAGTGGCGCGAGAGTAGCTCGATAATATCCATATGGAAGAGACACACGTGTAAATAGGTATACCCTTACGTAAGTTTCATAAATAGGAGCGAGGCATTGTGCGATACTCGTAAGATCGCGAATCTGTGCCAGGAGAGTGCCCGGCGTGGTCCCCAAATGACGTAACCACGGGGGGGAGAGAGAGTCCCGCAGACTCACCGAGAAACCCAGCACGACGAGACGTCTCTTTCATTCTTATGGTCGGAGACTGCACGATTCAACGCAAGACTCGTGTGCAGCCATATATTTCACTTGGTTGAGCTCGCTGTGTTGGATTTGGTGTCAATTTGGACCACTCTGGCTTCAGAGTTATCTGGACCAGAAGCTCTGATTACGCGTCAATGAAACGATTGTTCGGAATTTTTTATACTCACAGTTAGTCCCATTTTTTTGTTTACCATAATCAAAACATTGTCCATTTGGACATTGGATTGATCGCCGAAGGTTCAAATTCCCACCAACTCCGTGTACTCTCCACAGGCATTCGTAATCACAATTTGTAATCGAACTTGGAACTATTACATATTACGTAATTTGCAATTCAAAGCTATCAATTACAAAAGTAATACTTTATTGTCTGGCTCTGACACTACGCGGCGGAATATATCATTTACATGGATGTACAAAGGCGCGTGTACGTGTGTTGCGTCTCGTTGCGCGGTGTCGTAAACTTTCCGATCTCTGCCCACCGTTACCGCGGAATGCTCAAGCGCACCTACTACAAAGCTACACACGGAGGGACTCCCTCTCTCCATTACCCTACACACTGATACTCCCTCTTATAGAAAAAGTAGCCAAGAGGCGAGGGAATTGGGATGGAGAGTCATAGCCAATGAGTCACAACCCGTTTACCACAGCACCGTGGTTTATTAATAATGCGCCAGCCTCATTGACGAGCGTGCGAAAAATTCTCGACTTTCACTTCCGTTACAGCGAGAACAATACGACGGTTGCATTGCTGGGAGGCTACTCGGCCAGACCTCCGAGGAATCTTCGATTGCACGAAGTGGCATTTCTATCAGCCCTGTGGAATTTTGAGGGCTTAGACTATTGTGATGACCCGAAAATCAGGGTTATTTGAAAAAAAATTAATTTCAAAGCAATACTTAAGATGATTGAAAACTCGTTTAAACTTTTATTTGTATGTACATTGACAAAGTTGTGTGCGAAATTTCATTAAAGAGTATTGATAATTACAGAAGTTATAAGCAATGTTATGAAGGGCCTTTGGATGTGAGGGGCTCAACGGTGTACTTGTTTTGGTCATCCAGTTGATCTGAGACAAAAAAAAATGATTTTTTTCCTTAAAATAGATAATATTGGCTAAGACTTCACCGAGCTTTTTTCGGTATCGTGTTTTAATCATGAGAAAAAAATTTTGGAATTTCCTTCTTTCGATCTTTCGAGGCAAAATTATATCATTATTGTTAATAAATAATGGAAAAAACATTTGGGTGCGGTTTCATGAAACCTACGGTGCAAGTGAAACGTTTTTGCCATAACCCTAAACGATTTTATCCCGAAATTGCCGAAAATATATAATTTTTTTTCTCGTCATTTTGGTTTAATCGTTTTATCATTAATAGTCGATAAGAAAGGAAGTAAATGCAGGTACAAATGTTTAATGGCAATTTAAAAATTTTAATAATCATAATGATAATACAAAAAGACGTTAGCTGAAAAAGTCTTGAGCAAAAAACATGTGTGCCATGTAAAATTTATCATTGTTTATTCAAGAAAAAACTAGGATAAAAATATGCCACGAGTTTTCAATAACATTGGAAAGCGCTTCAATATTAAAACTAACAAGAATGTTAATTATTTGAAATTTCAGCGGGCCAAAGACGAAAATTTAAATAATTTTGTGTTTATACCAATTAAGAAATGCAATTACCGAAAGTATTTAGTATTTGTAATCGGTTTTACAAATAAGTTATTTGTCATAATTACAGTGAATTAAACAAACAGAACTGTACTAACAAACCGGATTCAAATTTTTTTATCATTATGTTCATACTATACTATAATTGCATTTTATTTTAGTTAAAACGAATACTTGTTTTTTAATTCTTGAATATATTATTATTAACTTGCAATCAACCGAAAGAATGAAATAACACAACCTTTATAAATAGCGCAAATATCAAGATTTTGTGAGAGCGCTCTTGATTCAAAGTTTTAGCCTAACCCTCAAGTCTCTTATCGTGGTTAAGTTGTTTTTCGAAGACAGTCAGAACGTCAGATGTCTTGTGGAGAGTATTTCGATACTCGTGAAATATCCAAAAGTTGAAGGGTTGAAATAGCTGTGTCGAAGGAACGTCAGATGGGGTCAGTCAAGCCTATTTATTTTTCATTGGCCTTGGTAAATACTGTCCCGTCATGGTTTTCCCTCCGAAGTGTCCGTCAAAGTCGGAGTCGACAGCATTGGAGGTCTGTATCGGAAGATTATACGGGCGCAAACAAGGCCGCGGCAGCTGTCAAAGCGCGGTGACCTCTCAACTTCTAGACGTTCTGAGTCCACATGCACAGCCCGGTTATTGAACGGGTCTAGCAATAGCAGTGGTATTCTTGGTTCTGGGCCATCCGATGTTTTGCTTGCTAATGCAATCGTAATATGGCAACCGTGACCAGCCCTGGCCGAACATCCGGACGAGCTTGATCAGCTGGGCTGATCGAGTAAACATCCTGTGGATCGAAGCGAACTATAGGGTCAAGCCAAATGGTGGAAGGTGCCACCAGAGACGCGGAACGTGGCGAAGAGGCATTGTGAATATTGACCGCGCTGGAAGAGCGCTGCACACGTGCCAAATATGTTGATGACGTTGATGAAACAACGCGGTGACACGGAAGAGCAACTGGCTAGAGCGGACAAGGAAGACGCTGCTAAGAAGGATGAAGATAATGGATTCTATGGCGCAGAACGTGCGACGAGAAAGAAAAGCTTTTCTGAGCGCTTAATCGTTGATGGCAGTCCGTTTACCTTACTACTAATAATCGCCGAAGCTTGACGTTCCTGCTCAGCTGAAGCGACACTACTCAAAAGCGTGTCGAAGCTCATTGACGGGAAATGTGTTCTGTTGAAATGGAAATTTCAAACCACCAAACTTCCACTTTGACCTCTTTGGGCTTCACATGTAAATTCTTGGAGATTTGCTTCATCAATGTCCGCCATGGAGATTAGAATTTTTGTTTTTTTTTCCAAATAGAGTACTCATTGCCAGTTGTAGTGAAATGCCAAACCGCTGATCGGGAGAAAAGCTGATGGAAAGTGCCTGCTTGGTCAGAGCGGCGCTGATGGAAGATCCTAGGCCATAACAATTTTTGAAATTTCAAGCCTGTGCAGTTATATAACGTGAAGAACCACTTATGGCTGAAAATGAACTCCACGAGGAAGCTGAGGAACTAATTTATGGCCTCCGAATCGCAGATTAATCAGTAAGAAATTTTGCCACAATAATTTCGAGTTTTGAAACTTTAAACGCATTTTCCTGAAAACCATTTTTTTGTGAACCTCGTATAAGATAACTCAAAAACTACCTAATCGATCATTAAAAATTTTTGTAGACATTCACATCACATAATTACCGTCTCTATCAACCTAATGTTTTTAACAAAATTGTGTAAACAAACTACTTTTTTATTGACAAATACTATAGTAAAAGTTTTGTCAAAAATAGAAAAAAATTTTAAACACGTAGCAATTTTTGAATTTCCATTTTTCTTTCGATTTTTTAGGTTCACATAGAGCGTGTGGATTTTAGAAATCTAAAGCTTTTTGACTTTAAAGTTTCAGATCGACGCACCAGACGCTAAGATGTACGTTGTGAAACAACTCAGTCGGCAACCATCTCTGAAGCAAGTGTCGTACAGCCGCCATATTAAAATATGTAGAAAAAATTGTTTTTTTTTGGAAAATAAAACGACTTAATAATATGTACATAAAATTCTAAATGTGTATAATGAATAGTTTCGACACAAAAAGTCTTCAAAATTCGTTTATTTTCGGCTACCTAAAGAGATGTCTCCGCTTAATAAAAAAATATACGTTCACCCAAAGACCAGTTGAATATCATTTTTTTCTATGCCAAGTTTCTCTCTCATTTTGAGGACCCTCATACATCAAAAGAGGGCACAACTTCAATGTTCATACAACACAAACAGATCTTTTTATCAAGCCCATTTTTTCCATTGATGAAGATTTGCAGTCCTCCTGTTCCGAGTTTCCAAATTACCTTCAAAATGTTCCCTGTTCTTCCAAATTACCTTCAAAAAGTAACTGGTAAATCAATGAGGAATTTAACGGTAAATATAATAAATATTATTATTTACCGATAAACTTCGAACACTGCATCCGAGTAGTTTTCTTCCTGCTGTGAGTCACTGGCCCCTTCTTTGCTTCTTGAACCCCTTCTTTCACATTCGCCTCGTTGCTTTTGCCTTCTCCGTGTCGTGCTCACAGGGGGAGTCTCGTTCGCGCACAATGAGAGCTTTTCTCGCGGTGAAAATGGAAGGGGCGCCACTGACGGAGTTTGGATTTTCACCAGTTCTAGGTAGCAGTCGCTCATCCGCTGGTTATTTTTCCTCCTCGTCTCTTCCTCTCGTTTTTCCCTCGTCGTTCTTCTTTGCGCGCAATTCATTCCGCAGATTCGTCTTCGCAGTGTGCGAGCTGCTCCAACGGTGTTCGGACATGTATATGGATGAAAAAACGGGGCGTGAGAGGGCGCAGCGGTAAGAAAACCGCGCTATCCCGCCGTTCTGCGGTGAAGTTTTGCCTTGCTACGCATGCACGGTACATAACCTCCCCTAGTAACTCTCGATGTAAATTAAACTGCGGTCTTACGGCAGCTCGTGCTCTGTATGTTATACTCTCTCTCTCTCTCTCTCTCTCTCTCTCTCTCTCTCTCTCTCTCTCTCTCTGTTTCTCTGTTTAAAGAAATGTTGGTAGTTTTTTTGAGAGCGTAACGTTAAAATGCAGAAAAGTTTTTTCTATTTTCTACGAAATCGTAATAACAAATATAATACTCATATTTATAAGAATATTATACAATATTTTTTGCAACACATTGATCTCCAAATCTAGCATCTAACAAAAATAAATAACTGTTACCCTTTACAACGTTCATCTACACTACACTGGTGGTGGTTTACTGGTGGTCGAGTGTCCATTTACTGGTAATTGCGACCATCCACAGGCGATTCGTCATTTCGCTACTTATTTATTAATTCCTGCAATATCATTTCTGGCAATTACTTCAAATTTTTTTTCCACTATCAGAATAATATATTTTGTTAACTATAGCAATGAAAAAAATCGTATTAATAATATTTTCATTTTGCAATCCATCTGAATCCTACTGTGGTTATTCGTCCATTCACTGATCGGTTTACTCTATGCAGCGAAAAAAAATTCTTCATTCAAGCATTACTTTTCGATGTTGTAAAAGAAGCTCGTAAAATTTGAGGTTCATTAAAAAAAGGTAAAATTAAATTTACCTAAAATTTTTTTACAAATTTTTACCTTTAATTAAAGGTAAAAATTTGAGGTTCTTTAAAAAAAAGGTAAAATTTGAGGTGAAAGCGGTGCAGTGATTTTTGCCATATCATGGTCATGGATTTTGAAAAAGTCATTGTGAGAAAGACGCATTTAAATTTCGTGCAATTCGCGGAACTTATAAACGGTCACAACTCCTTCAATTTTGGACGGAGCGACGTGAAATTTTCAGAGAATATTTTTGAAATGTTATACCTTGAGAATCCGTCGGAAAACCAATGAGCAATATTTTCAAACATTTAAGCTAGGTATCAAACCGTTCACCCATCACCTCAAAATGTTCGTTACAATAATTGTTTCTGCTGAAGCTCGAATTGAGTTACGATTTTGCTGTCATGAAAGTGCTCCATTGAAAAATATTAGTCCATCGTGACAAACGTAAATGGGGCGGCAAAATAACGTGAGAGGCGATAAAATGTTGAAAATTTTGCTCCAAACGTAGAGACTATTTTCACTCGCGATGCTTTGATTTATTTGGCGAAATTTCGCGTACCTGGGCGCCGAAGCGCTTCGTCAATCGAAAGAGTGCCAGGTTGAAGAGCCGCGGACGTGTGTTCCACACAGTTGCGCGTAATGGAGTGCATTGTCGTTCTATCCGAGCAAAATGTATATGCGCATAGATAGCTAGGTAAATATATGGGCTTTGACTTCTTTTTTTTTTCTTTGGCGTACGGCGAAAAAGTGACATGACATAACGCGGCTTTATCCATCGCCCGAGTAGTTTTTGTCCCGGATGGAGATAATACGAATGGGTGAAAATCCTTTTATCCTCTTTTCCTCGTCCATTTTCGCTTCTTTCCCTCTTTGCGTTTTTTTACTTCTCTCGTTCTCTTTCTCTCTTTCAACAGACCTCTGTTCTTCTTGTCCCATCATATATCCATATCGCTTGGTTTAACGTGCACCCGGGCTTTATATGTGAGAGAATAATATTCTTTGTCAAACGTACTTTTTGCCCGCTAGGGTTTCGAGCAAACGCTTCCTGTCACAAAAGCAGCTTTTTCGTATTGAGTTCATACGTTTTTTTTAATCTTTTTTTCTAATCCCTCGCCGATAATCCATAGCCGCATCCCTATGCAATTTGTCATCCGCGAATTGAGAATTTTGGACAGCCAATAGCGAGGTCCTCTCTGGAATAATAACTTTATATATATATATATGTTAGGTGCATTGAAGGCCCCCCCCATCCGAACTTTGCATAGAGATTGGTTGCGATGATACAAAAGTGGCGATTGTGACTCTTGTGACAAGCAACAAGCAGTCGAAAAAAAATTGACGATTGCGAATTGCGAAGTTTGCTGGCGGAAAAATCTTCACAAACACTTGGAGAAATGGCTGTACAACAAAATGTTGGTCAATCAACAGTATCTTGACGTTTTCGTGCAATTGGCAAGATGCAGTAAGAAGGAAAACAGATGCTACACGAGCTGAGCGAGAATGCCACTGCGAATCGACGAAACGTCACAATGTCTTTGCTTGCGAGGGACGGAAAGAAAAAGTTTCTTGTGGCGTGTTGTAATTGGGAATGAAAAATAAATTCACTTCGACAATCCTAAAAACAGAATGGGTTTATACTGGCTAATTATCAACGTCGACGTCAAAACAGAATATCCGTGGTCACGAAGCCATGCTGAGTACTCGGCGGGATATGAAGGGAGCATTGCTCGATGAGCTCCTGAAACTTAAGGAAACGGTCACTGCTGAACTTCAACAGCAGCCGGACCGTTTAAATGATCATCCAATTGACAAAACACTGTTATTAGGATCAAATCGGCGAAAGGTGATCCTGCTGCGCGACAACGTTCGGCCCCACGTTGCATTTGGCAGTGGAAAAAAAAATACTGATGGAACTGGAATGGGAGGTCCGGAGCTTGTTCAAACTGCTTATCAATTGTTCCAGTCAATGCAAGATGCCCTAGAAAATACAAATTTACGTAACTACGAGCATGTCCAAAAATGGGTAGATGACTGCATAGCGTCAGAAGACAGGGCATTCTTTTGATGTGGAATTCAGCTTTTGCCAGATAGGTGCGCAAACGTAGGAACATCCGAGGGAATATACTTTAATGAATGTATTCTTATCAGTTTTTATAAAATAAATGGTTGAAAAATAAAAAAAACCGCGTGTTTCAATGCAACAACCTCATATATATAATTCAATGCTCTGGAGGTACTGCTGCAAAGTCTTTTCTTCCGGCTGAAAATAGAACTCTTTCTGTTTTGTCATTAGTTTCCAGCTGTAGCTTTCTTATTTTCCGAAGAGAAAAATCGTGTGTAGTTTCTTCGTTCAACTTAATTTTCTTCTTATCCACTTCGTCATTATCTACGTTCACCCATATATATATATATATATGTTCAAAGAAACAAGCTCGAGTACTAAACGAAACCCGTAGCCGTCAGTAGAACCAAGAATTTTCACCTTTCCATTATCTCAGCTGTCGTTCTTTTTTCCCAAACGTTCGACAAGTTAACGCCCGATGACCTCAATGAGTTCCCGCAGGGTTTGAACATCTCCTCAATCCGCTCCACTCTACTCACGTTTGTTTTTTCTTAAATATCTTGCTGCTCCAACCAATAGTGAAAAAGAAAATAATAACATCTGTATGTAAAATGGAGATAATAGTAAAGTTTCTTTTGATACTGAAAAGAAAAGTACTCGTGCTGTTTAAATCCATCATTGGGTGATGCCAATGAGAAAAGGCAATAACAAAAGGAGAAATATCCGTAGACGGCGAAAAAATAGCAAATTTTGATCTTTTTTTTTTAAAGGAACATAACGTTTTACATTTATGAAACTTTAGGTACAATTTATTGCATAATCGAATTGTTTAAATAAAAGTCTTCATTAAAAAATATGGCACAATGGCTACGTTATGACGTCCCCAGTTTCGGGTCTTCCAGAAAAGTTTTGACGGCAGTTGTCCGTTTGTGGGAAACCCAACGACTTTAATATTGATCTGGCAAATATGAGCCAAGAATTTTAACATTCGAATGCTGAACTTATACCTGAGAAACATTTAAAAAGTTGAAAAAAAAAAAAAAATGGGACACGTCAGGAAAAAAATTGAAATATCACCCAACATTTTCCTTCTCTTTTGCAATAAAGAAGAATTTCTTTAAAGACTCTAGTCAGAATCCAAATAGAAACTTTTTTAACTGTAGATGTAGAATCACATTTTCTGAGGCACTACGTAGGATTTTTTAAAAATTATATTGCATAGTTCCTTTTTTATAAACAATTTTCTGACGATTTTCTCATGGCATTTTATACTTTTTGTTTAAGAAATGCCCCATTTTGACATAAAACAATGTATCAAAAAAATCCTACGTACTTCTATAGCTATTCTTATATATAATCGAAAAAGCTGTAGTATCTCACCATAACTCAAAAATTATAGGAGCTGTTGGTCCGGCCGTTGACCTTCCAGAAATAAAGGCGTCATCGGAAAAATGCTGCACCGTCGCCATTTTGCCATGTATCGCTGTGAAAAAATAATTTTGTACAGTTAATTACGGGTATAATAAAATCCCTATTTTGTAATTCCGACTTATTTTATAGTTTCGCTGACAAAAAATCACAAAATATGCCCTTTTTTGGTCTCTAGCGTGGCCTTAAGGCCTTAAGAATTAAGAACGTCGTTGATCCAACTGATTTGTTCTCTGTATAGATATTTTCAGTACTGGCAATTTTGTGTCCTCATGGAAGAGAGAGGTTTCCATCCACGTGTCACTCGGGATTAGCACTTATCATGATTCTCGTAAATAAGCATTGGAAAAAGTAAAAAAAACCGACGTTCTCACAGGAATTTTTCTCAAGATATGTAAGCGAAACTACGATTCGTTTGTCGGAGGCCCCGAGTTGCAAAATAATTTCCGTCCGACGTTGTAATTTATGCACGCGCATGTACGGGCGATTCCACGTCAATGCTCGACCCCCTTCGAAGACTCCGAAGCGAATGACATTTTTTTTTCTTGAAAATAGCACGCTCGTTTTCGAGCAACAATATGAAATTTTCACCAACGATCAATATAATCCGCGATTTTACAAAAAAAATAAAATAAAATAAAAATTGAACGTCAGCCGTTTTTGCCCGAGGTCCCAATACCACCGACCGGAAATTTATGGAATCGCCCGTACGCTCGAGCTACATCGAAGAGCATGGGAATGGAAAACACGTACTTCACCGAGAGATGAGTGACGCAATTAGCGTCCTTGTCGATAATGGCGGCGCCGAGAATCGTGTCTGATGAAAAAAAAAAAAAAAAATAAACCGAGGTAGAGGCGTCGTGGCGAAGACTCCCGTAAGACCCGCGCACGATCTGTGAGAAAATAATTCGAGCGTCGTTGGACGCTCTAAAAAAAATTGTGAGCTCGCGGGATAGAGCGATGAAAGTTCTCCCGAGGTGATCGCCGCGAACGATGTGCAACTTGATTACCTTGCGAACATTTTTACTCGCGAGCTGACAGCAGCAAGCAGCCCCAGCCCGACGAGAGAGAGAGAGAGAGAGAGAGAGAGAGAGAGACAGAGAGAGAGAGAGAGAGAGAGAGAGGGAGAGAGAGAGAAAGAGAGACCCCGGAGAATCGATGACTCGAGCGCGTACGGACAGCCCGAGATATGGGCAAACCCATCGCCCAAAAAAATTAAAAAATTTAAAAAACCCCCCATTTTTATCCGTCCACCTCGACGCGGAAAACAAATACCTTAACGCAGTTGGCCAACCGCGACAGCGGAACGTCGCGAAAAAAACTCGTTATTTTCCATTCGCGAGTCTCACATTGTGAGCCCGGTGATTTTGTTTTTTTTCCTTTCGGCATGTGCATCGTCGATTTTTCAAATTCCCTCGCATCTAAAGCCGCACTTTATTTATGAAAAGAGACGGGAGAAGGATCTGCGCGTGGATCCGCAATATCCTTCGTATACTATTGCGTTAATTGACGATCGCCCGGCTCGCGAAAACTCTTCGACGGCAATACCTTTGCCTGGAAAAAACAGACGAGCGATCACGTTCCACGTCATCGCTATTGAAAAGTTGCAAAGCAACGGATTCACCATTAAAAATTTGTTCGGAATTTTTTTTTTAACCGATAGCAAGATACATCCGTTCGGTATATCCGATGAAAAGACAATCGGCAAGCTATGCAGCCTCTGTGCGGGGCTTGTTAAATCGATTTTTTTCTTTCCATTCCCAGTCGCGGTTGCCTAACGAATTAGATTGTTTTACTCCCGGCTGGATTTGGTGCAAATTGAAACAACTGAATTCCGAAGCATCTCCTTCAGCCAATTATTCTATCCGCACTAATCTCTCCATCCGCAAGACCCCACATGCACACGCGCCTGCCCAAACGCTTTCGTAATGTTTGGGAAAGATGAGGGGATCCGCATTGGATCGAATAGCGGAGAGGCTTCCGGAACGGTTCGCGTGCTTTCGGACGCGCATTCCGTATCGATGGATAGGATTATCCTGGAGTGAGAGAGAGAGAGATAGAGTGAGTGTGTGTGTGTGTGTGTGTGTGTGTGTGTGAGAGAGAGAGAGAGAGAGAGAGAGGGAGTGAGAGAGAGAGAGATCTCCGTGCAGCGTGATGTTGGAGTTTGCAACAATCACGGGAGCAAGCACACTTTCGATATTCCGCTCAAGGTGAACCTCGTATACACGAGTGAATTACGATCGAGCAACTAGTTCACGGCGAGAGAGCGCGCGCGCCGAGTTCCAACACCCACGCCAGCATCAGCGCATAGCTATTATAACCGACATATACATATACACACGTATACGCAACATGTATGCAGCATACATGGCTGCGTAAGTACCGGTAGGTGAGCAGTTGCTCGATCTTTTGCTCTCACCGGAGACTATCCTGTTTCAACTTTCTGCCTCTCCTTTTTACGCCCCTTGTTGTCTCCTATTGCCAGCATCGCACCAACGCAACTACCATACTTTCCCGATTCAACTCACGCGACAAAGAGCTTCGATTTTAAAAAAGACACGATTTTTGTATTTGACAGGAATCCGGAAATTGTACTATTCCGTGTAGGCATTTCGGATGATGAAAATTCATTATTTTTGCAATTTTATTACTATGCAAACTAGTTTTCTACAGAATGAACTGGTAGATTTCTAAGTAGGATATGAAATGATCAACGGGGGAGAAACGTGTAGACGATGAAAAAATAGTCGATTTTTATCGTTTTTTTTTTGGAAGAACAAAACGTTTTACATATATGAAACTTTAAGTAGAATTTGTTACACAATTATACTGTTTAAATTAATTATTTCATAGAAAATTATTGAAAAATGACGATATCATGGCATGGCCTTCCAAGAAGGTTTTGGTTGTCCGTTTGTGGAAAATCCAACGACTTTAATATTGACCTTAAAAATATGAACCAAATTGTTTCGTATTTTAACATTCAAATGCTGAACTTATATCTTAGAAATATTTAAAAAGTTTGAAATTTAAAAAATTAGACAGAAAAATAAATTCAAATTTTACAGAAAATTTTCGTTCTTTTTCGCAGAAAAAAAAGTACCATTTAAATGTGATTTTCATAAACAAGTAGTTAACTTAAGGGAATTGTCACATCCGGAAGGGATGAGAGCATAATATTTCTGTTTCCCTCTTTGTTGCCTACGCCTAGCGCAATCGCACGGGATGAGGGTAAAAAGGGGATGTGTGTGAGATAAGTGAGATTGGGAGATTTTCGCGAATGGGCCTTTCGAGGAATAATTTGGCAGACTTCTGTTCGATTGACACGATATTATTTATTAAAAGATACTAATTGGGTTAAGGTGATCAGGGCTACAAAGTGTAATACAGGAAAAAACATATGGGTAGCTTACATTCGTTGAGTGTTGGTCGCTCGCTCGGTCGCACGGATGTTTATTGTAGTTCGGAATTCGAGGGCCTTCGCGCTTGGCCTAGTGCGCTCGCTGGTACAATGGTAGTCGACGGGCCGCACACACGCTTTACAATGTTGCCGATGATGGGTCAATGGGTCACTTCGCAAGGGTGAAGAGCGCGGAAAAGATTCACGATACTTTTGTAGTAAAATAGAAATGGAAATGAATGATCGAGAAACAGAGTTAGATTATTAGGCGCGGAACAGAGGTACGAATCGCGATACAAGATTGGAGTCGATAGAAAAGATCCTTCTCGTTCGAATGATGATGTTGAACTCTTCGATAGAGATTTATTCGGGAAGAGCCTAACTCGGATGTAAGTCGATTGAAGACTTGGTCAGTTCGGGATCGATAGAAGACTGAGTCGGATGGAAAACGATAGATGACTGAGTCAGACGGGGAACGATAGAAGACTGATTTGGGCTTTTGGCGTACTGGCCCTTCTTGGTTCGCTTATAATTTTTAACAGAGTGGGAGTAGGGAGTGATTCAATCTTTGATTTCCTTTCTTAGAAGTTATGGTACTGATGGACGGGGAACTGCGCTCTTTATTCCCTTTGTTAATCATGAGCTCATGATGTGCGTAGCCAAAATTCGATGCTGCGGCGTTCGCGATAGCGCGGCGGCCGCTAGGTTCGTATGACACGGGTGTGCGCTGGGTTTTTGTCGCACTCCGCTCTGTTATTTGAGTCGACTCTCTGGCCTAAGATGTATATAATCGATTCACTGTTTGGTTCTACGTGATACGGCTGTTCGTGGAATATCCGCGCGAGACCATGTTTGTGATGAAAGCTAGAGGAGGTGATGAAGTTAGACGTTGCTCGAGTCGCTATTTGGATTCCGTCGTATGGCTGTCGTATGACGTATGACTCTACGTGGAATGTGCGCCTAGGACTGTGTATTTATTGAAAGCTAGAACGGATACTTGAATTATTATTTACGTGTGCGCTCGATCTCGTTTCTCGTTAAGAGTCAACCGGACGAAGATCTTTGGACAGAGGGTATCGCACGTGTTTACGCTGTTATATGTTAGATTTCTTAATATATATAATACATTTGTGATAGCAAATGAGGATACTGAGAATAACCGAGGGAAGAGACATCTTGCATATTGGCTAGGATGTAACAGAATATTCTTATTGAGTTGTGTGTACAATTTTAGCACGATCGGTGTGTACAATTTTAAACGATAACAAACTCGTTTTAAAATCATGTTTCCCACAAACTTAACAAATGTAGTTTTGAGAGTAACGTGTTTAAAGTTTCGAACTACGAAGACTCAATGATTTCTAATTTCCGTGGCTAATGAGCGATTCCAGGGCTGGTTCTTGAAATGTTTAACTAACATTTTACGTTAAAAGAAAAAGCGAATTTTTAATGCCGCTACATTTATTTCCACTCTCATACTTTTGTAGCTACGAAAACGAGACCAATATTTTAGGATTGCAAAAAAAAGTCCATTTCAATGAACTTCAATATCAATGCAGCCGGAAAGATGTTCACGTGTTTTCACTGACGGGGAAGGTGAGCAAAGTTTCAAAATTGTGGGATTTTGAATACCCGTTGAGATCTGCTCATTCCAGGCTTGAATTAGATCGTTGGTTGAGCGATGCTGAAAGCCTGAAAAAGTTACGCGGTCGTCACGAGTCAGGAGAAGAAAAGAGAGCAGCGATGCACGTCCAGTGGACGAGAAGTTTTTGGACAAGGAGAGGCAGGGGGCATTGAGCAGAAGAGTATTATTCTGCATAACAAGCTGGGAGAGCCCAGAAAGAATGATGATGGAGAGAAAAAGAAGATGGTATGTGGATATATATATATATATATATATATATATATATGCGAAGAGATACGTGGTTGAACGGCCAGAACGGATGAAAGATGGGGGAGGAAAGAGAAAGGGGTCGAAGATACTCTCAGCAAGACAGGTAGCTGGCTCTCGAGGCCACGAATTTAGGGCCCCGAGAAGCGATAGAGAGTCGATGAGCGAGAGCAGGCTAGGGGTTAAGGCGATGGAGAAAATTGAAAAAGTGGAGTGAGAGAAGCCACCGGGCGAAAGGAGATCGTACAGTAAAGGTGGAGAGAAAGAAGAGATATAACTGTTGAAGCGAAAGATATCGCGATGGAGAACGCGAGAGCAGAAACCCAGTGAAGGAAGATTGAGCGTAGGTAGGGCCCGTTTGATGGTGGACGAAGGAGATGGAAAGAAGCTTCCAAGATATATAAACCGAACAAACCACCTAGGCAGGTAAGCTGCGGCAACATCGGCAGCGGTAGCAGCCACAGCAACAACAAGCAACCGAGCCGAGGCATCAGCCAGTCAGGTGTGAGGAGAGATCACGGAAGATCGGTGGAAGATCCAAAGAGCGACTCAAGGATCCTGAGATGAAGGTGGAAGAGAGCAAGAGATAGGTACGGAGGAGGCTGCGAGAGGGAGAGAAGCGCGGATCACGGTGGCGAAGGATGCTAACTGCCGCAAACGAGTCTGAACGAGGAGAATAGGGATCCTCAACGTGAACATTGGCGGCTTGCTAAAAACACCTGCCGTCATCTCTGTCCAATCTTTTTCATCGTCTCTCTCTCTCTCTCTCTCTCTCTCTCTCTCTCTCTCTCTCTCTCTCTCTTTCTCGCTTCGTGTCTCATTCATTCCCTTATACTAATCTCGCTTCTTCCTCATTTCTTTCTTATCTATACCTCACAATCCGGCTATCGGTAATATACGAACCGCGAGATAATCACCCAATAAGTCATCGCGGAACGGTCCAATCAAAGATACGGTTCCACATAGATCCCTTGATCGAGATTCCGATGCGCATACGAAATTGGTTATGCGTGCAGTGACACTGGCAATTTGTTGTTCCAGAAGATGCCGGGCTGTCAGAATCAAGAAACGTCATATTTCGGACATAACATACCTGCGAAAAGTAACCGAGAGGTGTCACATTCCAGAGATGTCACTATACGGAATATTGCGACGCATCAAGACAGATTTTGCCATGTCATTAAACATCTTCCAATCGAATGAAGTTATCAGCCAGATGTTTATCAATTTAAACGTCTAGGGTGTTATTTCCAACGACTTTTAACTTGTTCATCAATGCTATAAACATAATGTGTTATATTGACATGCAAATGAAAAATCTTTGAAAAAAACCTACCCTATACATTGAAATTAAAAAACATTTGGCTGACGACTTCATGCAATTGAAATGTTACAAGTGCCATCTGCTAACGACAGAATCTGTTCAGATTGATGGTGACATTTCGAAAAATGTCAAGATTACGACTTTTCGGAAGTACGTCATTCCTGGCGTACGACGTTTATGGATTCTGACAGCCTAGCCCAGGAGACCACGCTGGAAGATTCTATCCGGGTCACGGGAGCAATCCAGGTGGATGGAGAGCCACGTAGAGGCAAAACCCGCCAGGTCCATACTCCCTAAAATAATAAAACATCCTTTGCAACCTCTCGAGGACACAAGGGAAATTCCCGAGAGTAAAGTACCAAGGCTTGCCCAAGCATAGACGCCCAGCTCACATTTCTCGTGCGGCCACTTTGGGCACCCGCGACATGAAGACAGAGGCAAGAGTACCGTTCCGCCAGGCTGGGCTCATTCACTCCGTCCGGCTGGTACGTGCACAGGTGTTCGGAGAAGCGACTAAATTGCAGCCTAGAAATTATGGCGTTGAGACGACCCGGGCTTAGGAACGTTCACTTATAGCGAGAACCTAGTGATCCTCGCGCACCGGAAGGAGAAGCCTGAGGGAAGATCCGGATGCTGAGCATGAGTGAGAGACCGAGGCTTTTGGCAAAGCCTCCTTATGCCTCGGGCTGTCTTGCCTCAACCGTCGTCCCTATCCTTTGCGATCTCGGCGTTGTTAATGTCGCGCAATTGCCGCCGTGGACAGGCATCCTATAGTCATCCTCTCTTCCTCATGCTTCTTCTTGGCCTCTTCGAGCGGCTGAAGTTAATGAAATTTCGCCAGGTAGGCTCTCCCATCCAAACTCCGGAAGAGACGAGTACCGGAAAGAGGCAGGCCACTGCGAAAAGTTAAATGACGAGAAACCCAAATGCCTTGTCGCACGAGAGGAAAAACGAGGGCGGAAAAAGGACCAAGAGAGACAAACACGGACGAGGGAGTGAGATAACTAACGTAAGTGAGGGCTCAAGGGAGAAGCAGGAGCAATTGCGTAAACAAATTAGCAAAAGCAGTGGGTGCAAAGTCGCGAGGTCCAACCTGAGGGTTGCCTTGCCTCTGTGTTACATGCATGTGTGTGGGTTTCCTGGCAATTGGCGCGGGAATACTCGGAGAGTAAAATGGCCGTCCGGTTTTACAAATCCTTGAGAGCGTTTTGCTACTTGTCGTTGCCCTCGTGCGTGCTCCGCTTCCATCAATGAATTTGGTGATTACACTTTTGACCGAACGGTGACGCGCGGCTACCCATCTCATTTGGGAATTCCAATAGCATTCCCGTCCTTTGATGATGCTTCTGAGGGCCGTCGAAAAGTTCCTTCGTACTATGTGATTTATTTGCGTACATTTCGATACTTGTTTTACTTCTTTAAGAGGGGAAATACCTACGTAGAAATTTCGACAGGGTCCGATTCAGGACGCTTTTTGGTTGCCTGACCACCTTGGTAGGGCACTTATAAGGGAACCCGATGTGCCTTATCGGGTTGCCTGATTAGGCCGTTATCAGATTGCCTGACCTGACGTTTATACTGCTGCCTGATCAAGTCATTATAATATTGCCTTACGTAGTCAGTACAGATAAACACTCTACAATATATGTATACAAAGCCTAAAATGTATTTGTCAATATATTTTTTATTAAGGAAAGTTACAAAAAGGTTATATTTACATAAAAAAAATAGTATGGGGATTATTATAAATAATGTTCCATTTAGGTTTTATGCTGAAGTATTTTTATTCCAAACCACGCGGTTCCCTCCCAATCCTTGGCATTATTAAATACTTTTCCCACGACTTGCTCGAAATCTTTTGATGGAAAATAGAGGAAAATAAACAAAATATTGAAAAATGGCCACTTTATGGCGTGATCTTCCGGGAAGGTTTTGGCGGCAGTTTTTCATTTGTGGGAAGTCCAACTTCAATATTAATATGAAAAATATGAGCCAAGATTTTTTAGTATTTTAACAGCCAAATGCTAAATTTATACCTGAGAAACATTTAAAATGCTGGAAATTTTTTTAATGGTAAAATTAAGAAAAAAAAATTGATATTTTACACAACATTTTCCAGCTTTTTTAAAATAAAAGAGTACTTTTTAATAGTGATTTTCATAAACCAGTAGGTATAATCTCAAGGAACATTGTTATCGAGTCGTGTGTGAAGTTTTAGTACACTCGGTCAACTTTTTCCGAAGTTATGTTTTCCACAAACTTAAAAAAAAGTTAAAGTTTAAAGTTTCGAACTACAAAAATTCAATGAATTCAGTGACTTACCGGCTAACTACTTCTTCTACCGCCGTATTCTTGGGATGTTCAACTAAGATTTTACGTAAAAAAATCGTCAAAATTTTTTTTTTATCACGCTACATGTATTTCCCCCCTTAACGCGTTTTCGCAACTCTGCCAGTAGGAGTTTCGGACCGCGAGAGCGGAAGACCAAATTTGCCTGGACTCTTCTCGAGGCAGCCACCCGATGTGAGGAGTCGAAACTTTTGCCTTCCGTGCAGCAGTCGACCGAGCGACTGAAGTGAGCTCCTCTACGTCATTAGAACTTTGTATATTATGAAGCTAATTGGCGATGGCAACCAATATGGTGTGTACAGGATGCAATGCCACTACAAGCCACCACTCTGTTTGGCACGGCAAACTGGATGGCTTAGGTGTATCGCGAAACTTGTAGCTTTCGCATTTCGCGAATTACAAGTCCGCTTGTGCATTGATGCTCATCCGTTTGATGAGGGAGAATAAAAAAAAAGGAGAGAAGATTACGAGTGCAAGTGTCTGTGCAGCCTGAGAGTTTTCATCGGAGATTTTAAAAGCCAGCGTGCCAACCCTCCCGAGTTTACTCGGGAAACAATTAATTATGCGCCCTCCAGGCTCCATTCCTCCTTTTCTCTTACATCTTGATTTTTTTTCCTCCACAAAATTTTAGCCGTTTTTTTCAGCACCGCTAACAACCGCGCCGTAGTAATACGTTATTCACCCTCGCGATTCACTTTCCCTCGTTTTTTGGCCGCGTCTCTCACAGAAGTCACCCTCCAAATTGCAGCACCCTCCATACTCGTTTACTCATTTTTCCTTCTTTTTCCATTTTGTTCCAGGTAAGTACGCAACGGAAGGAAGGAGAGACGGTGTTCCTAGTCGAGAATTCACCCACTCCGGAAGTGCCGTGAGTCGTCATTTGGATAAGTTGGTTACGGTTCGTTGCTTTGCCTCGAAGACTAACGAAAAACACAATAGTCCCTTGAGGCAACCAAGTGTTTGTCGCTTGCAAATTTCAGTCACCCTTTTTTTGGCAAAACCTGGAGTTCCAGGGAAATTGGAACGAGGGGACGTGATAATTGATACAGTGGGACGCCTGGCTCGTGCGGAACCATCCGTTGGAGACATAGAGGGAGAGCGCGTAGCAACGATGATACAAAGAATGGAAAGTGAAGGAGGGTTGGAGACATCCGAAGAGGACAGAAGAGCCAAAGCTCAAGCGATTGGCTACAATTGCTAATGAAGAGCTCAGGACTAAATAGCTTGTAACCCGTTCTCTATCTCGTCATATCCTTTCGCGCAGCCTGCTCCCTCGATGTCTCCTGACCCTCGACGCCGTTCTCACTCCCATACCCGCTGTGCTCGCCCGTCCACTATGCTCCCCGACCGTTACATATGTATTACCTTGCTGACCTTTTGTTCCCCGCTAGGTCTATCCATATACTCCTGGTGGAGGACACACCTCCACACACACGCGTCCTCTACTCCTGCCGATGTGTGTTCGTGAAACGGACTACGCTTTCGTCCCTAAAAGGAGCACCGGGCTTGTGACGCAACGCGCTCGTATAGTATCAATTAAATCTGCTATTAGCCCTTGACGGTCCTCCATTCGCGACCCATCACCGATCGATGATTCTCAAACTTTTGTCCTTTGAGCAACCTCTTTCAGATTAAATGGTCGATCGAGCTGTGCAACGAAATTGCAACTACAAAATTGCAAATTAACGCTGTTTTTGACACTCGTATCCTACAGATGGACGTGAACCTTGGTAGCTCAAGGGGAAAACTCAATTACAGGGGACATTTTTTTTGTTGATTGAAACGATAGGAATACTGTTCGAGAAGATAATCCCAGAGTTGCAGAGAGTAATTTCAAGCATTTGGGAGGTTGTGATTATCGGGACGTGCGCGGTGGGACACGTAGGTGACGAAAAAATGGACAATTTTTATCATTTTTTTTGGAAAGTAACACAACGTTTTACATCTATGAAACTTTAAGTATCATTTATTACATAATTGAACTGTTGAAATACTTTTTTCCATCGAAAAATATTGCAAAATGACGATGTTATGGCGTGCAAAATCGAAATTTTAAAAGTCGAAAATTAAAAACTTCAGAAAAAAAATTCAAATTTTACACAACATTTTCGTTCCTTTTTGAGATAAAAAAAAGTACTTTCTGAAAGTGTAAAAGTACTTTCATAAACAAACTGTGTCAAATATCCACAAATTACATAAAACATCAACAAATTACATAAAAAAGTACTTTCATAAAAAAATAGACATAAGTTCAAGGTAATATTGTTATTGAGTTGTGTGTACAATTTCAGCACGATTGGTCGACTCGTTTTGAAGTTATGTTTCCCACAAACTTGAAAAATGTAGTTTTGAGAAAAATGGGTTTGAAGTTTCGAACTACGAAAACTCAATGATTTCAGTAACTTACCGGCTCAGAAAAAATCAATTTTTTTATGCCGCCGCATACATTTCCCCCCTTAAATGTGTTTGTGTTGAAACCACTTTTTTTAAATTGACGAACAGGATGGAAAAATCTAGTTGACGAATAAACTGGACGGGAGATTTTTCCACCAGGTAATTGCATTCTCTTTTAGGTAAAGCTCAGATTTATTTGAAAAAAAAAACGAATTTTGAAAATTTTTCATACATCTCTTATCTTCGAAAAATCATTTGAAAAAATATTTTAAAACGATTTTATAGTTAAATAATTGCATATGAACCTGAGACATTTTATTTAAAAAATAAAATTCAACAAAGTAACAAATAATTACGTTCACAATTTGATTGCAAGAATCGTAACCTTTTTCAGTCCTGCAATATGTTTAATTTACAATATTAAAAAAAAATCAGGTTGAAGGTAATTGAATGAAAACTAAAAAATTCTCTATTTTTTTGTTGGTATTTCGTCATGTCGGACTATTTTGTCAAAAAAGATCAATATTTTTGTACAAAAACAATAATTTCGTTATGTCGAAAAATGTAACAAAATATGGAAAAAATGTCCAGAAAATTAGTTTTATCGGAGGCACAAAAAAAAACCCGCCAAAAATCACACTTGGTCAGTATTTTGAGGTATCCCCCTTAAATCGACAGCACAATGCAATGTCATAAGTTGCCAGGCTAGCCGAGACTATGTATTTAGTGTACGCCATTACGTCCGGGGCCTCGAGATAAGTCAGAGGCTGAACGGAACTGCAGTATGGCAGAGCCGCGGTTGATACGTGGAAAGGGCTGATAGGGATGAGGCAATAAAAAAATTTAAAAAAACGGTGAAGCATCTCTCGTCGCGATGTACGACGATGCGCTTATGAATCAGGGAGAATTCACTTGTGGAAGGCCAACCCCCTCGCGGAGACTCACCTTGGAATATTATCGAGAAATAAATGGTCACCTAACGTGGGATCCACCGGAGTTCATAATATAGTACATATATAATCTTGTACGTTATGCACTGCGTAAATACGTGTACACGTTACATACACGAGAATACTCGAGCGACTCGCTTCACTTCGGCGAGGACTGTCCGCGTACGTGCTGTACGAGTGTATTACTCGACGCGAGACCGCAATCGGTACACACAGTTTGGTTGTATCGTGGAACGAGCAAGACTGAGAGAAAGAGAGAATGAGAGGGTGGAGAGAGAGAGAGAGAGAGAGAGAGAGAGAGAGAGAGAGGGAGAGAGAGAGAGAGAGAGAGTCAGCAAGAAATGAAACCTTACGGAGATGTTGGAGAATCTTGCGACTCGAGATTTATTACACGTAACGCCGCAAAGCCCCGTCTACCCGGGGGTTCAGAAACGGGTAGGTGAATAAATATCAAGATTCGCGGCGCAGAGAAGAGAGAAGAGAGAGAGAGAGAGAGAGAGAGAGAGAGAGAGAGAGAGAGAGAGATGGAAAGCGTATCTTCGGGACCAAGTTATACCCCCGCAAGCGTACAATCGCAAGCAGCTTCACGCTGTCGCATGCGAACGCTAAAGAATCATTTACCGAATGGTACTATTACTTACGAGTCTCCCTGTGTACCAGCACCGGACTATTCATCGAGAGGAATTGTGGAATACCTGCGTAGCAAGTACGATAAATACACCGGCGTGGACAAAGAATCCACGTTCAAAGTGCAACGTGTATACGAGCAGACTTCCAAAACTCGCGACCGATGAGGATCGTAGGTTCTCCACTTCCGGTAGCAAAGAAAGCAAAAAGTCAGCACTGATCAACAAATGGAAGACTTGCGAAATGTGCTTTCGATTTATTCAGAAAGTGCCACTTGTCGCTGCACTTTCTGAAGTCGCCGAGGATCAAAATCGTAGGTAATTATAGGTTTTCCACTTCCGATAGCAAAAAAAGAAGCCAAAAATCAGTGCTGACCAACTAAGGGGACGTCCGTTAATTAGGTGAGCTCCAAATGGGGGCGGCGAGGGGTCTGGCAAAATGTCGCAAAATCTCATTCACGGGAGGGTCCATGGAAATCAAACGTTAACTTTGTCATTCAGAAAATATACTATTATAACATTTTGTAAGGTACAGGGTGCAAATACGGGCACCTTAACGCTTAAATCATTCTAAAAGGGAAAATATTTTAAGAAAATAAGAATAATGACACCGTTGTAATTGCTTAATTACATTTGATAACAATCAGAGTTATTAAGTATATATATATGTCCTTTTCAATAACTATTTTTTTTAACCCGTGAAATGTGAATATTTCCAAACTGGTCTGAGAATATGGATAATCGCGCATCCATATTAACAGTATGAAATAAAAATAATCAAATGTTCTTAATAATCTTCTTATTCTATTCTTAGGCATTAATTAAGTTATTACTTCATTATCTTCTTTATTAATTTTAATCAAATATTTTTCTGTTCATCTTAATATATTCTTTGGAGTCAAGTTGCCCATGGATCGAGTAGGAAATGTGGTGTCAGAGCACTACCCTACCCTACCCATTT
The DNA here is from genome assembly GCA_963932345.1 of Ophion ventricosus. Lineage (NCBI taxonomy): Eukaryota > Metazoa > Arthropoda > Insecta > Hymenoptera > Ichneumonidae > Ophion > Ophion ventricosus. The sequence continues at coordinate 32,950,464 of OZ010711.1, read as the reverse complement.
TTTTTAACTAAATAACATTAAATTTATGCCGCTATAGTGCACCTTAAACGTAGCATGATTTTTCTCCTCTTTTTTCACAGAAAAAATGTATTTGATAGAACACTCTATCAGTAAGTCTTTATTAGTGGTATGAAGCAAAATACATGAATATATTGAACCAATGTAATTATTTAAAAATTATGGGAATAATATCACGTGCGGGGGAGGGGGGTACCTCTACATCTCATCAAATCTCACCAGGGGTGACGGGGATCCAAATTAAAGAAAATACGTATTGCGTAATTAATGGACATCCCCAAATGGAAAACTTGCGAAATGTGCTGCCAACTTATTCCAGAAATTGCCACTTGTCGCTGCACTTTCTAAAGTCGCCAAGGATCAGGATAATAGGTCATCATAGGTTCTCCACTTCCGGTATCAGAAAAAGCCAAAAATCAGCGGTGACTACCGAATAGAAGACTTGCGAAATGTGTTGTCAACTTACGCCACCAGCTTTCGACCCAAAACTTCAAGTCTCCAATGGCAATTACTTACTGTCTGCTGCTGTTAGAGGACGAGCAACGTTCTCGTGTAGCTGTTCTGTTAACCCCTTAACAAAAGTGACGGTACTTCGGACTTGAGCGCAAATACGAGGAGCGGTCGGAGTGCGCTTCGGAAAGAAAGCCCAAGAAAGAGAAGGAGAAGGGACTCGCATACTCAGACAAATTCATCAGTCCATGGATGACTCTGAACATAGGTATTTTCGTTTGTATGACGTGGGTGTGTTTCCACATGAAGAGCACACGTAGGTGGAGTTGCTCGGGGGCTGGTAATGATCACGATTGAATGGGAATGAGGCCGAGGGAGCCAATACAATTAACCCCGGTTACAGCATGGCATTGCCTGCAGTAGAATGCAAGGCTGACGCTCCGGCCTGGCCTCACCGTTGCATATGTGGCTCCATTCGTTCTCTTACTAGCTACACCACAGAGTGCCTCACCACTCTTCCAATGGATATCATGTGTACCACCGCTGTGCCATACAGGTATCGACTTCTACCGGGGCTTCGCTAACCTCCGTTTGCCTCGCATAGGCCCTCGCTGACTGTGCTCATACCTGCCGGCGGGGTTGCAGCTGTTCTTGTCTCTATACTTCCTGCACGAGCTAGAGGATAATCGAACTCGCCAAACGTAATTATTATCGCATCCCGCGTACAAACCTCCTCCATAGATCACACCACTCTACCCACAACCTCATATCCATGTGTAAATAAATTTACCACTGGCGAACGAATCAACCGCTCATCTGGAGCTGGCCCGCGATCGAAGGTCTAGATGTATCTTCAATCGAAAAAAAAGTATAGGGTAAAGTTCGCCAAACGCTGCTTCAGCACCGTCCTCAAGTTGATGATGAAGATCTCCCCATTGCGAGGAAATGGAATAATAAGGGCTTGGCTTGGCCTTTATTGGGCTCGTTTATTCAGCGTATAGGAAATGGACAGATGCTTGGTTCTAAAATTACGGTAAACAGTTTAAGGTATTCATTTCACGAATCCGAATCTTTAACAATTCGCTGATTTTCGTCTACAATTAAGTAAAAATATATCCCAGTATACTGGTAAAATTTAAAGCTAAGGTACCGGACTTTTAACAAAAAATTATGATTTTAAAGATCGTCTGATTTATGCAGCACTTTATGGAGATTACATGCTGTCCACATTTCTGTCTGATAATTTATATACTAAATAGCTCTAGATATTTAATATAAACTGCTCTAAGTATGTAAAACTTCTGAAGTTTCTGTAACGACAATAAAAACAGGGGTTCACCGATTGTTTAAAGAAAAAATTAGCGATAAAAATTAGAAAAATCTGACTAGCAAAAGAATATACGTAACTGCGACCTTTCGAAGAACGTGTAAAAATGTTTAAATCTATCAACTTTATGAGAATTTTTTCATTTCAGTTCATCGTTAGGTATAGTGATTGATTATAACTTATTTTTATAAAGCGCCACTGTAATCTCCTAATAATTCAAAAGGGCCCTGGTTTATGCGCCCACAAAATATGATCCTTCGCGAAACGAATACCTTAAGAGAGAAAACATTTGTAGCGGCATAAAAAAATCGTTTTTTTCGTTTACGTTAAATTTGAGTAAAACATCTCAAGAATACTGTGGTAAGGTAGTTAGCCTCTAAATCACTGAAATTGTTGAGTTTTCGTAGTTCGATACTTTAAACGCATTTTTCTCAAAACTACATTTTTCAAATTAGCGGAAAACATAACGTTAAAACTAGTCAACCGATCATGCTGAAATTGTGCACACAACTCAATAACAATATTATATTGAACTTATACTCACTTGTTTATAAAAATCACTATTTTATTGTAAAAAAAAAACGAAATTTCAATTTTTTTGTAGTGTTCCATTCATTGAGTTTTTAACATATTAAATGTTTCTTAGGTGTTCAGCATTTGGATGTTGAAATACTAAAAATTCTTGACTCATATATCCCCGATCAACATTGAAGTAGTTGGATTTCTGACAAACGGACTGCCGCCAAAATGTTCCTGGAAACCCACGCGATAACGTCGACATTTTGGAATATTTTTTAAATGAAAAACGTTATTTGAATAGTTTACCTATGTACTAAATTCTACCTAAAGTTTCATAAATGTAAAACGTTTTGTTCCTTTTCGTAAAAGTAAAAATGATCAAAATTGGCTATTTTTTCGTCGTCTACGTGTATTTTCCCCCTTAATAGTATCCTCCGGCAATAATGAGGTAGCTGGCATAGGTGCAGCTGCTTTTTGCTGCCTCGGATTTCGATCCATGAAACTGTTATGAATATTATTACCGTCATTATTTTATTCGCTTTATTACAATACGATTGTATTACATGGATTATCGATGAAGTCTGGAGAGTTTTCCGCCGGTGGGTTTGCCAGCCGAATGAGCGTTGCTCGTTAGACTCCTCGTCAGAGTTTCCGATCTCGTTGCAGCAAAGGGCCAAACTTTCCCGGCGAGAATCGAATTTCACCTTTCAACGGGCCCTAAATAACCGTCAGTCACATTGCCTTCGTTACATGACGTAATATTCCCGGTATACAGCAGACCGGAACGACGCGAGGGCTCCGCGTCGTTCGGAAAGCCTTGAAAATAATTCGGCACGAGTTGTTTCATTCTAGAAGACGTTGATCAAACGTGGTTGAAAGTTTTGCTACCGGATACCCCATTATCCTCATTGTTCGCGTCGAGCATCGTTAACTGCCTAGCCATATCAACGGATAGCAAATGCCGATGACGTCGAAGCTCTTCTTTCAACCGCTCGATGATGACATCCTGGAAGACATCCACGGCATAATGGCCCCCGCAAAACCGTTGGTATGGCTCGACGGAAAAGCACGATGACATTGGACCGTTTAGCCAGGATCTCACGACGGGCCGGCTCCACGAAGATGCCTGATAAATTGAGGGATTTGGATGGCTCATCCTTGGTTGAATTTTCCAGAATGTTCCAGTGATCCACCTATCTGCCTCCGAGACCCTGCAAAATTGGCTAGCGTCACGTCAAGCTTTCACGTCGAGGTTCGCGCGCTGCCACTATCCCACGTGCAAGTTCTACTCCAGGCAATCCTCGTCTCTTTATATCCAGCCTCTCTTGCTCTTTCTCCTCCCTGTATACCTTTCGCCGTAGCATCGTGCGCGCATTGTTGAAAACAAGTTTTCGAGCACCCACCTCGGGCTAAATTCAAACTCTAGCATTATCCGAGTACGTAGAGCTCCGCGGCTCTTCCACCGGCATCCACAGGCGTATCCCGATGAATAAGTTGCACGGCTTAGTCGTAGTACGCGTCCGTTATACGCCTCGAGTGAAGTTCAGACTCGCAATAACGCCAAGTGAGATCCGCCACGTCGGATGTAACCGTGTGTTTTCTGTGTGTGTCTGTGTGTGTCTGTGTGCGCGCATAACACGCTGTCGGACTGACTGCTCGCTGTAAAACTTTGACTTAATGGCATTGACGCAAAAGGGCGGTAGGTACACCATGAGGGAAGGTGGCGGGGATATTAACAATGGAACATCTGGTATATTAACCCCGTTATTGCAGTCCTGGCTGCGACACGATCCTCAAATAATCATGAGACAGGCCTTCATACTGTTTGAAACTCGAGATCGCGGATCCTTGACATCCGACTTGCCAGATTCCAGCCATCAAATGATACCGCAAATAGCCTCCGTATCTTTTTTCCGTCCAACTTTGAGGAAGACCGGGAAAGTCATTTTTACTTGTCCTTCCATTTTCCAATGTCAATTTTACAGAGGAAATAACATGTAGCGGCATCAAAAAATCAATTATTTTTTGTCTTTACGTCAAATGTTACACTGAGAAAAATGTATGGTATCTTCAACCATATTTTATGTTTCCCAAAGTGTACAACAATATTTTACAGTCATGGTTCCTGCCCACAATATTGTACTACTTATTGATATTTCGTACTTCTATAGCTATCTATACTACGTACTTCTATAGCTAGTCGCCATTTTGACATGTATCGCTGTGAAAAAAATAATTTTGTATAGTCAATTACGTGTATAATAAAACCCCTATTTTGTAATTCTGATTTATTTTATGGTTTCGCTGGAAAAAAATCACAAAATATGCCCTTTTTTTGGCCTCTAGATGAGTAGCCTCTGTAATCCACTATTGATTTTAAAGGGCCCTAGCTAACGTGCCCACAAAATACGGCTCTTCGCGAAAGGAATACCTTGAAAGACTCTTGGGTATAAGTTCAGCATTTGGATGTTAAAATATTTAAAATTCTTGGCTCATATTTTTCAGATCAATATTGAAGTCGTTGGATTTCCCACAAACGGACAACCGCCGCCAAAACCTTCAGAAAGGCAATACCATACCGTCGTCATTATGCAATACTTTTTAATGAAATAATTAATTTAAACAGCTTTCTTAAAGCAACTTTCGGAAAGCAACGTTTTGTTGCTTTCCGAAAAAAAGGTCCGAAGTTGGCTATTTTTTCGTCGTCTACGTGTATTTCCCCCATTTGGGTCTTACAGACGAGACTCTCCTCTCTCACTCGGCTATCAAGCGTAATCGAGTCTAAGAGCGATGCATTTGGCTTGATGACGGGGGTTTGCGGAGGTGACGAACGAAAATTCGAGACAAGTCGAAGGAGCCATCGTTGGCCGAGGAGTCTCATCGGCCAGGGCAGCCAGGCGTGTGATCGGGGGGAATCGGCAGAAATTCCAATCTCGGCTGGCACGCCTCGGGAACTAATTAATCGATGGCTTATAAATTGATTCTGGAGGCAGGAGAACTGGAGTAGCTGTTCGGAGTAGCTGAAGAAAAAAATGGAGCCACGGGAAGGGGAATTAAGCTCGCACTTGGGCTGTTTCGAAGCAGACATTCGCGAGAAATGCCACGGTTAACGACGTCGTTACGAGTCACTCCAATGGGCGCCCTCCCTCCTTCTCCCTTTCGTCCTTACTACATCGCGAAGACAACGACGGGAACTCCCCATCGTGCGCGATCCTTTCTAGCCACAAGATAGGTAGAAACGAAACAGGATTTCGCTCTGGATCCCAACACGTCATTAAGCGAGTTCTCATGTCCATCGGAAGGATCCTTCGACTGGAGCAAAGGACTCAGAAAAGCCTGGAAAATCCTCAGCTTTTGTCCAAATTTCTTTCTCTCTTCCTTAGAATTTGTGAAATTTATTACCTACGTGAAACAGGCTCCCAGGAGGATTAAATCTTTCAGGATTCTCGTTAGGGTACAAAAAAATGGGACCAACATCATGCGATTTTTTTCTGCAAAGTACTCATGTCCATCGGGAGGATCCAGCGACTGAAGCAAAGGACTCAGAAGGGCCTGAAAACTCCTCAGCTTTCGTTCCAATTTCTTTCTCTTTCCCTCAGAATTTGTGAAATATATGACCTGCATGAAACAGACTCCCAGGAACATCAACTCTTTCAGGATCGTTGTTAGGCTTGAATAGAGAGGGGCATGTTGAGCAAGTTTGGAATTATCGCCCTTGACAGTCTGCCGTATAAAAATGAAACCTACTTTGGTCAATAGGAAATTTATCTGGGAAACAAAGTCTGTAGACGAAATTCCTGTCATCCTTATTGTTTCACAGATAATCGTTCTCTAATGACTGAGGCCATATTTGCATAACCTGTTCCAATAGTGGGGTAAGTTGAGCATGGGTATGAGGTACGTTGAGCAAATTAAGAATTGCATAAAAAAATCAAACGTATGCAACATGATTTGCCACAATGCAGTAATAAACCAACAGTTGCTTGTTAATTAGTGAGATTTTCAAACATTAACATTAATTGTAATGAACTTTGAAATATTTTTTCTCATACAATGGTAGAAGAAAATCTTTCAATCACGTTTTTTTTTACTTTTCATGTAATTTTTCTTCTGTAAAGTCTTCATGTCCATCGAAAGTATCCTACGACTGGAGCAAAGCATTCAAAAAAGCTTGACAAACCCTCAGCTCTCGTCCCAATTTCTTTCTCTCTTCCTCAATATTTGTGAAATTTATGACCTACATGAAACATACTCTCAGGAGGATCAACTCTTACAGGATCCTCGTTAGGATACATAAAAAAAACGCACGACCAGAGGACAACAACGCCCAATTTTTTTTCTGCAAAGTCGAAAGGATCCCAAAATTGTGTGTCCATAAACCGAGTCTTGAAATTTTTACGTCCGAAGGGTTATCTCGTGTTCTCGAGCAAATGTATGGCCCACTATCGATAGCGGAAGTTCAACGTCCGAGCCATGGTACGATCCCCCACCCCCTTAGCCATTTCTATACACGTGCATTTCGTGGTTACACGTACCCTGTATACGTATTTTACTTGTTGCCAGTCACCGAGGCTAATAAGATATTTAGTGACCAGAAAAGTGGGTCTTAATCTACCCGGTGCCTCCAGCAAACAGCCGGGTTCGCTTTGACTACACGAAGCTGCGGAAAGAAGTGATCTCAATCCGGGTAAACGAGGGAAGATTTTTCGGGTTCGCGAGGATTCGATGCACTAATAGGGCCAGCCCGAAAGCCGGCTTAACTCTCGGTATAAAGTCCGGGTGAGGTCAGTTATTTATGGAACTTATTGCCACTGTCCCTGATACTCGGTCGGATGTACATCGCGCGGTATATTTACTCCTGGCTTAACCAGAGAGAGAGAGAGAGAGAGAGAGAGAGAGAGAGAGAGAGAGAGAGAGAGAGAGAGGTAGAGAAAGAGAGGTAGAGAAAGAGAGAGAGAGAGAGAGAGACAGAAAAAAATTATCGTCCGATTGTAGATAAAAAAAGTCTACCGCGGCAAATGTCTGGATGATCGCTTCCAACGGAAAAAAAAACATCTCGCCGAGTCAAATTGGTCAAGTGTTACGAGGAATGACAAAGAGGCAAGGTTTTTTTTTCTTATTTTCTCTCCTATAAGCGCAATCCCGTCACTGCGAGAACTCGTCGACAGGACAAAGATCCGATTCTAAAACCAACGTCTGGAATCTCCGCGAGACACACACACATATAAATATCTCTGGATACAGGACCATATATTGGCATACAGAAAGGCCGAAAGATGGAAGTGGGGGCGAGGAGGAGAGGAAGAGAGCACCGACAGGAAATACTTGGCCAATTCACAGCCGTCCAAGCCGCAGCGATGAAAGATCACGGGGTAATGCAATATCAGCTTCTCTCCCAGGATAGAGATAATGGCGTGACCGTATTACCAGCCACGATACGTCAATTAGCGTCAGCCAAGTCGACGATGAAGTTATAGCCGGGTAGGTCTCCCGAGTGCCTTATATACCTCCTCCGTCTACCCCCCATCTCTCTCTCTCTCTCTCTCTCTCTCTCTCTCTCTCTCTCTCTCTCTCTCTCTCTCTCTCTCTCTCTCTCTCTCTTTTTCTCTCTACCATTCTCTCATCAGATTTTCCCATTCAACTCTCTTTCTCAGACTTGCGTTCACCACGCTCCTTTTACGAGACGATCCTAAATTACGGATTTCTTGTTTCACTATAAAATTACAATTAGGTGCGAAAACCGTGGTGAAGAGAGGGGCGGAAGGGGCACGGAGGGGCTCTGTCGTGAAGATTTTTGAAGTTTGTCGGTGGAGACTACACTCTTAACAACCGGTAATGAGGCACGCCGATGTACAACTCGTTTCAAATTGGAAAAAGTAATGGCACTAACGATCGTTAAGTTTTTTATCCTTTAATGCACGATGTATGAAAAATAGCGTTTTGTTTTGGGTCTATAATAAAAAATACATTTGATACGCACAAATTGGATGTATGTCGGTGTCTCTTGTCTGTTGGTTTACGACAAAAAAAATCGCTGGGATTGGGACACATTTTTTTGCACCGTTTGTCGTTATCTAAAAACCGGACGGAGGCCGGGATGAAATTCCGAACTTCGAATGATTAGAACGCTCAAAATTCCGAGTTTATTAGCTAGTACTCAATGCTTCTGGAAATGTATAATTCCAAAATTTTTGTAAACAGAATTATCATATAACCGAAAATAATAGTACACTAAGGAATTAAATGACAATAATCATGGGACCGACTGATAAAGCGTCGACATGAAAACACAGCACATAAATGAAATCAGAATGTTTTCTAAAAAATGTTTGTTCTTTGTTCCAAAAATCATACAAGTATCCTTTTCAATTGAAAATGTTTACAAAAGTTATCTTTTTACATATTTTTCTAGTCCAAACAAACCCAAATAAATTTATAGATTTTGTGGATAATGAGGAACATTTGTAACAAACAAGTTTCTTTTTTTTTGGCTTGAAAAACCACACAATTTTTTTCTTAAATACTGTATTTTTAATGTTTCACTATTCCAAACAAACAAAAAGAAAACTTATAGTTTTTGTGTGAAATCCGTAACTTTACTGAAAAAAAAACTTTTTTCTTCGTTTAAAAAATGATGCAAGTACTCGAAAAAAAACTCACGAAAACTATCTTTTGACGTCTTTTTTACAACTTTTCCCTAAAAATTTGCGCATCCACATGTGTAGAAATGCGCAAATTTTCGCATTCGTTCTACAAAAAAATTAAGCATCTTGCATTCAAGGGTTAAAGTGAATATTCAAGAATCTCCTCGCGTCGCACTCCCACATGAATTCTCCTGCATTCGTCGTTTCGTAAAATCGCAAACGTGTACGCATTCGGCAGGTTTGCATATAAAGTTGCCTTGGAGTGTGCCGATCGAGACGGCAGGGTTTCGCCGGTAAAGAGATCGGCATAAGAGAGCGATAGAGAAAGAGTTAGAGAAACGAAAGATAATGCTAATGACTCTCGGGCGTTTGTGCACCTTACATATACGTCGAATCATTGAATCGATCGCTTAATTGCCGATTGTCAACGTGAGAAAAGTGCCCATTCGTTCGATCGGCAAAGCCGAACCGATAATTCTCGATCTTTATAAGCTGTCTCGATCGATTCGATCTCGTGGTTGGTATACGATCGATCTCCCATTGCCGGTCCTCTTTGTCGTCCCGATTTCATCGAGTACCCGGTCTATGCATCAATAACACGTGTGTGCGTTTCTTTTGTCCGTTGAGAGCAGTTCCCTCTGTTTGCGGGTCATCAACCGGAAGTCGTAGGCTCTGCGGGGATTCCTGGGTAGAAGTACGCGTACAGATATCGACTCGGTGGATCGCGGAAGAAAAATCGGTTAACGAATGAAGGTAGAAAGGCTCGTTTGTACCGTGAGTCAGGTTAAAATATTGCCCGAAGAGTGAATCCAAGGGGTCGTAAGTATTGTACGGCATACGAGGAGCTTGGACCCTCGTCTGTTTTTTTTTCGGTCCTCCGTCCACATGTACACGCCGATCTATTGCGCGCAAAACGACTTCGTTACCATTCGAGTATGTAGGTTGAATTAGGTGTACACAGAGGTACACAGGAAATAGGTGTTCCAGCGGTTGGTGCTCTCGAGGCCGCGCGATCTTCCTCCGCTTCTTTGTCGACTCTCCATCTCCTCCTATCTTTCGGCCTTGTACCTTCCAGGCTCCTAGCCATGGAGACTTTTCACGAGCCACTTATCCAGAAGAGGGAGGTTTGTCGAGGGTAAGAGAGCGAGAGAGAGAGAGAGAGAGGGTGGTTAAGGCAACGGAAGAACCGACATATTTAAGACCAGTAGTGGTTTGTTTATGCGTGAACTGTCGAGCTTTAAAGGAGCCTTTTTTTCTCTTCGCGTAGTCCCTATTGGAGCGAATGAACCGAGCTTTCATCTGGCGTCTCGCTTTTCACCGCATGTCTTCCTTCTTATCCGTAACTTCGCATCTCACGCCGTTTTTCCTCTTGTTTCTTTCGACCAACATCCTCCTCTCTCTCTCTCTCTCTCTCTCTCTCTCTCTTTCTATCCTGTTATCTCAGGAAGGCACCGGCGTTCCAGCCGCTTCGTTTACCCAGCACTGCGTCTACGTGAACGGGATAACAAGTGCCGATTCCTCGTAGGTAGTGCTGGTGAGCTACATCGAGGAGGCAGTGCACTCTGGCGAGAATGTTACACGCGAGCGGAAAGCCGAGGAAAAAGAATGGTCGCATGGACGGTCTTCGGACAAGCTTGTATCATCAACTATGACGGTCTATAAGTGTAACGATAGCTAAGCTTTCAACCAGTGAATAGAAAGCTGGATAGAAACTTTTTTCAACATATATGTTTCTGTGTGTGTGTGTGTGTGTGTGTGTATGTGCGAATGTATAGCTTTCGCTTCTCAACTCTGGCTAGACTGACTGACGAGCTGCGGTGGCTGACAAGTTGCCCCATTACGACTTCCATGCCGTATGTTCACCACCTAGAGTCGACAGATCACGTTTCCTCGAGCAGGATCCTCGTATTCGCACGGACTCCCTTCCCACTCCTTTGGAACTCTCTCTCTCTCTCTCTCTCTCTCTCTCTCTCTCTCTGGATCATCATATTCCATCCGCTTCATCTTTCCCGCTATCACTTTTCCCGCGACGCGCCGTCTACCTTACTCGTTTCTCGTTTGCCTCGAAGAGAACGATTCTTCGAGCGAGTGCACATCTCGCACTTTACACGCGCAACATCCGCACTCTGGTGCCTTCTTCGATCCTTGTTGGGTGGAGAACACTGGAGAATCAGAATGCCGCGTCCTCGAGGATCTTCCAGTCCATTTTGAGCTTGCGAGGCGGGCCTGTGTTCGTCTTGTTCGGTCGTAACGAGCTGGGGATGATGGCGAATGCTCCTGAGGAATATCTCAGGAATGGGTTATCCTAACTCGAGTGTCATTAAGTTCGCCGAGTCACAGGGATCCGCGAGATTTCGACGATGCGACGGCTTGCTATGTATTTTGCTCTGCAAAATAGCAGAGCTGTAGCAGTGTTCCAGTAAGGTTGCCGCGGGAGTTGCGAATCGGCTTACAGTTTAGCTTCCCCTAGACTTTGATATGCAAAAAATTCAAAAAATGTCCAGTTGGAAGATGTATAGTTTCTGCTTGACAGTAATGAAATGAAAAAAAATGAAAAAAATCGAAATTAAGAGAATGGCTCGCATTAAAAAAAAAAAACAATTTTTGCACAACATTTCTGTAAAATCTGGATTTAAAAAGTAGTTTTATTTTTATTTTTCAAAAACAATTTTCGTCAAATAGAAGATGATAATGTTACCAATATTTCTGCAAAGTTTCAGCTTAATCGGTCTAATAGTTTTTGAGTAGTGCTGCACGCCAATTTCCAAAATGCAGTTTTGTGACAAACGCATTCAACGATTTGAGACATAAAAAACCAATGATTAATATTACTTACGGGTTAGTCAGCGATATCAGGCCCATATAATAAGCCTTCAGCTTCTTCAGAAAGCTCATTTTCTTCCATTAATACATCTCTTCTTGCTTTTCGGGCCTCTTTTGTCTCTGAATGACTGCGCCGTTCCTGGAAGTTTTTTGGATGTTAAAATATCAAAAATTATTGGCTCAAATTTTTAAGATTAATATTGAAGTCGTTGAATTTCCCACAAACAAACAACTGCCGCCAAAAACCTCCTGAAAAACCACGCCACAACGTCGCCATTTTTCAATATACTTTTATGACAAAAATCATTTTAATAGTTTAATTATTTAATAAATTGCACCTAAAGTTTCATAAATTTAAAGCGATTCATTGCTTTCCAAAAAAAAAAAAATGATAAAAATTGGCTATTTTTTCATCGTCTAGATGTATTTTCCCCCTTAACGGGCCCCGGATTGATTTTCAATTTTTTTTGATTATGAAATTAGTGGGATTACTAGGTTGGGTATTTACACATAATTAATACATAGTCTTGCGACGCTTGCGATTTTTTATCGAAAAATATTGATAAACAATGAAGTTATCATTATTTAAACAAAGTGCCGCCGATGCTGCATGGCCAATCGATGTAGGTGAGTCTGGCTACTAGGGCGACTAGGAATGAACAATAATAAAATATACTTTTAGTATAATAATCAAACTTTCGTATGACCTGATAATTTGTTGAAATTTTGATAATTACGAAAACGGCAAGCCGTAAAATAAAAAGTTCCGTTTTCGACTAAAAAAAAACTTCAATCATTTTGTTATTAAGAGATGGATGAACGTATCAAAAAAATAATTTGGTCATATGATAGGAAATGTTATAAACTATATACTGTCCGTATTTGAAGTAAATTGGACGAATGGATTTTGAGATACCACTTGCACCGTTTCATAAAACACATGTTCAAGGAAAATGCAAAAAACAAAGGGTAAATAGCTTGAGGGTTCACCTCAATGCAGTAGGCGTTCTGACGCTCCACAAAAATCGTGATAACTCTGTTAATTTTTGGAAGTTTCACAAAATCTTGGTTGCGGATTAAAGTAAAGACCCTAGGCTATAAAACAATGAAAAAAAAACAATTTTTGAAATCTCAAGCTTATGCAGACCCCTTAATGTGCGGAAATACGTAGCATTTACTATCCGTTGAAGTTTATAAGGATTCTGGTGCCGCTGATTTTCAGCAAATGAGTGAAGCTGCGCGGATGAATTTTCGCGGCTATATATAAATATATATATATATATATATATATATATATATATATATATATATATATATATATAACCGAACTGCGGAAAGTGAGAGAGCTTAGAGCTCTGCTTCAAAAAGTACTAAACTACGGTCCTTAAACCTTGATTGCGAACTGGCAGGTTGTGAGCCACTCAGTCCATCGCTAATTGTAATTCGACGTTTACGCTCTTGTTGGCAAAGATGGAACGAGAAATGGGAATGGGCGCAAAGGGGTCGGAAAAAGGGAGAGAAAGGGAGAGAGAAAGTGATAGAGCGAGTGAATAAGTAGCGAGCGGGGGGCGAGGTGGCACGACGATGGCCCGTAATTTTAATTTTCCATTGTCGAAATGGTCGCACGCGCTCGAGCACTGAAAAAGCCTCGTGAAATTAATGAACTTATGGCCGATTCCGTGTAGTAACATCCTAATGTTTCATCTCGAATCTACTCCCCATCTGCTATTGCACCTTTCATATACTTGTGACACGATTCTTTGCCTTGCTCCGCCCGAGTAGCTTCCCACTGTCACACCTCTCTTGGTACTCAGCAAAATTCCGTTGATGAGTTCCTCGAAGTATAAAACACGCCTCTGAGGCTAACGAACCTGATAGGATGGAAGATTCCATAGCCGTGATCACGGTGATCAATTGATCTGCCAGGTGTGTTGCTTGATAAACTATGATAGCGGGCATCAAAGGTGGTATTATCAGCTTGGAGGTGCGATTATTCTCGATCGTGGAATTTCAATAAACAATAAATAAAATGCTGGACACACGTGGCTTGTTTTGATAAGAAGGCATATTTCTTTATTCCCTTTAAACCTCCAATATACTGCTTCGAAAGATCTGCCGGGTAATGCTTTTTTACTTCGTAAACATCTCTTCTTGGGTTACTGGTTTCTGCGAGATGCATCTCTCTCTCTCTCTCTCTCTCTCTCTCTCTCTTCCTCTCTTCTCCTATGGTTCGAGAGACAGTCGCGTGCCTTAAATCACCGTGGACTGTCCAAAGATGAGACTAATCCTGATACATGCTCCTCGCACGCGTCACTTCGCTTTATAATCTCCCATTATCCTGCCTCGCTTCTCCAGAGGTCTCTCCCCGTGAGTCGCGGACTCCTTAAAACTTCGAGTTTTTTTTCGAGGCTCGCAAAATATTTTGCCAGCGGCGAGGTCAGAAGATCATTCACCAACTGTTGGAGCTAGTCTTCGTAGCCTGTCTACATTGACAACTTGACGCGAATGCCAAATACGTTGATCTTTCGGAATCACGCGGTTTTGTTGGGTCGTGATTTCACCAGCTGTCCATTTTATTATCTTTAGGACAAAACTCCGTTGGCCCAATTGCTGGCTGATTCACGATGACATGGTCGGCTCATTTGCCAAGCTCACTCCGTTCATCGGATACGAAACAACTGAAGCAACAAAACGCGCAACTTGTGAGCGCATGGCCATTGCCAGGTCCAGCGTTCCGTCAGAGTAAGATTTCGACACTGCACCCACTAGTTGCGGTGGGCGGACAAAAGTGAAAGCCAGATTGTAATGCAGCGTTACCGTGCAGTAAGTTGTATGCGGGCTGGGCAAATACGTGTATGTGTGTGTGTGTGTGCATGCTGACGGTGAACGCATGGGACCACCAGGACGATTCTGTCGCGCGAGATCCGTAGACCCGCCATATCTCATCGATACTGTTCCGCTCATATTTTATTTAGCTTGCGGCTCATACGTGACACACAAACCCACATTATCCAGCTGCATTGTGGCTGAAACGCGTGCATTCTCTTCCTGACACTTCAACGCCAACGGATCTGTTACTCCTGATCAACGGCGACGGAGTATCTGGACGGAAGGATTCCGCGATAAGACCCCACCACGTTTTTATGAAATGTTTCACCGATCGCAATCGATGGCACCCCGTGCAGAAATGTATCCGGGCATTTTCTAATTTGTGTAGGGCCCTGGCTAGACTTGCCTTGCTTCATGCACCTGGCCGGGCTCTTTCATCGAACAGACCCGGAAGATCATAAAACCGTTTTTTACAGTTTACACTCTATGTTTGGAAATTACAATGTTCTGACCAGAATACATTCCGAGCAAGTACACATTCACGTAATGTATGACCAGCCAGCAGATTGACATTTCCTGAAAAGGAGAGCCCGACTTTAAGAATTGTAAACATGCTTTGCTTTTTTGCCCCATGAAAGATATTTATAATTAATCAGGATAAAACTAATACATCAGTGTTAATTCTATTCTGCATTATAAGCATTTTTTTCATCAATAATCTATGAGAATAAAAATGCTTTAATATGTGAAATAATAAAGAAGGTGGTTGGTGGTTTTTTAAATAGAGGTCGCCTTGTCAGGAAATATCAATGTTCTGGCCGGAAAGACATTACCTGGATGTATTTCGCCAACAATCGACTAGGTGGTTTCTAGCAAAGCGCTTCGCATAACCAAGGTACATCATAAAATGATAAAACTTCGACCCGTTGTTGTATCACGTACAGAAGTTCAATGCTTACAGCGTTCACTTTCGTTTATGATTTTGTGATACTTATGAGAAATAATAAGTATCAGTACGACCTGATACTATTTATTTTACACGGGTATAACGCTAAAAGCCCTTTTCCAGTACCTGATCATTACTTTATTCGTCCGCTGGTTTATTACTCATGCAGGGCCCTGTCAGTACACCATCACCTTTCTCGTTATATCGCAGCAATTTTCCGATCCCTTTTCTTGTCAGTTCGCCCGGCCAGCTCATGATCAATTCCCAAAAAAGGAAACGGCGGATCGGGGTCTGGCCTAAGACCTGTTACATGACGAATCTGGTGTACATTGGGCGGCCTGGCCATGGCCTGATATTATCTGAGGAGTACGGATAAGGAGCAGAACTTTTTTCCGACTCAAATTTTTACACGGGACGTGTATCCAAAGACTACGAAGAATTCACTTTATGGACGTATCATTGATCACCATGCGGTATTCGCTTCCGTTTTGAATGTATGCTGATTCAGCTGATAGCCGATTGCAAATTTGATAGTCGATTGCAAGCTAAGGAAAATGCCGAAGAGATGTACAAATAGGGCCGAAGAAGACAACCGACAGATGGATTCCAACTGCTGATGTACGCGAGTGAGCATGGGAGGCTTCGGAAATAAGGCGGAGAGGAAAAAGGATAGCTCGGGTCAGTGGACATATGCATACGTAGCTTTGCTTGTAGGCTAGTCCGAAAAGAGACACTCGCGCGGGAGAGAGATGAACGAAAACGAAGAAGTGGATGAAGAAGAGGAGCGAAGGTTCAGTCTGCAGCGTACATATCCAATGCCTCGGTGCATACCGTCACGTAGAAACCAGTGAGTCTTCTTTGCCTTCAGCCATTTCTCAGATACCCTCGGTGCACGAGAGCGAGGAGAGCAACGCTACGCCGATCAAGGTAGCCTTTACCAGCTTCGCGAGTGCCCTCCTTCTCTACTGGATAGTCGTTGAACATATGTGAACAGCAAACATCAAATTCAGATGCCGAGTAATTACTGGATTAGTTTTTAGAACGATGTCGTAATCTTGTAGGAGGCAGATTTCGGGGCCGAAAGTAACACGGGTCACAGCTCTTGGAATGCCTGCGATGTTGCAAGATGACTACTAATGGGTATGGATGAAATTACTTCTTCCATATGAGATTTTCCATTAACCACTTTGGGGGCATCCCCCATCTTTCGGAATCAATGGGTCCTTTTGGGCTTGTGTTGATTTGCTTGGCATTCTATCGGGCTAAATCAATGGATCCTTTTGGCTTCGATTGGGCTCGTTTGCTATCTTATCTGGTTAAATCAATGGATCCTTTCGAGTTTGTTTGGCATCTCATCGGGCAAAATCAATGGATCCTTTTGGGATTATTTGAGTTTGTTTGGGGTGTCATCTGGCAAAACCAAAGGATTCTTTTGTAGACTGCATAAAAATGGAATATGCTCTCTTCAACCCGCGGTCTACGGAGTAGTAGGTACAGCCACCAGGCTGTCAGAATTCAGAAATGTCATAGTGACATTTCGGGAATACAACACTTCCGGGCTATGACTTTTCGAAGATATGTCACTTCTGGAGTATGACGTTTTAGGATTTTGACAGCCAACTGGTAAAGTCGAACATTCACAACGGGTTGGGCTCTCTTCCGACGTGTGCGACGAGGGAGAAAAAGAGGATTGGTGAGGCAATAAACAAAATGAAAGGCAGGCCTGCGTTCAACACGTGCACGTACGTGGTCTTGGCTCGGCGTATACGTGTGGTCGAACTGCGAATAAGCTAATAATTCTGAGTTACTGCTAATACGAGCTGGGGTATTCGGCAAGAGAGAGGGAAAGAGAGACTTCCGACCGTTCTGCCCTGAGGTACTTCGTCCTTGTCTCCTTTCTCTCTTTCACCGTCCATATATTTCTTTCCTTTTCCCTTCCCCCCGACTCACCATCTTTCCGTTCCTCTTCGAGCCTTCCTTCTGCCCATTGATTTCAATATGGTCTGGCGTGTACGAGACTGCTGCATTTTGTGCCACGGTGGCTGGCGA
Source organism: Ophion ventricosus (assembly GCA_963932345.1). NCBI lineage: Eukaryota > Metazoa > Arthropoda > Insecta > Hymenoptera > Ichneumonidae > Ophion > Ophion ventricosus. Next base: position 32,932,859 of record OZ010711.1, on the reverse strand, counting down.
GATGCGCCGAGCGATCGGAACCCATCGAAGGTTATGTTCTAACGAGGCCCTGCCCAGGGGTGAGAGAGAGAGAGAGAGAGGAGAGAGAGAGAGAGAGAGAGAGAGAGAGAGAGAGAGAAAGAGAGAGAGAGAAAGAGAGACGGAGAGTGAGAGAAAGACGAATGAAAAGGATGCGCGAGCGAATGCCGAAACCCACCTTTCCTTTATGAGGTGGTCATAAGGGAACGCGTCGATTAACACTCCAAATGAATCGCCGGAATATCCTCTTCCCCTCTCACACCTATCTCTCTCCACATCGAAGATTATTAAAGTGTTTCAGCAGCTGTATATTATTTCATCTTCAATTATGTTATACCTGGAAGGAAAAGGAACGAAAGAACGAAAAGAAGTTGCTGGCCTCTCGAGGCTCCCGCGCCTGAAAATGATTAGCACTCGAAGAGTGGCAAAATGGAGGACAGAGCAGGCGGTTTGTCCGTTCGAGAGGCGAGCGTGTCAGAGGGACGGAAGGGCTTCTCTTTCTCTCTCTGGCGCTCCTTTCCAAATTGAAAGCCGCCGTAAATTCGCAAGACATCGCGATGTGGCGCGCGAGTAAACCTGGCCAGAATATCTTTTGGCAGGGCCCCGGCGAGTAAATGGAAGAATTTAAAAGAATCAAAAAATAATTGAGAGAGAGAAAAAAAGTGCAGGATAAGCGCATGTTGGCGGTAGGATGGTTTGCCAATTTTGCTCGACGCAAAATTTCTCTCCCCTCGATCTGAGTCCTCGCGGCACCAAATACCTGTATGCGCACACATATACCCAACGGAGGGTTAGGGCCGGACGGGACTGCGTGCCGGAGGTCGATGCATCGAGATACAGGTTCGGGTGGGCTTTCGTCAAAATTAATTAATGTCAAGCGTGCCGGCGAGGCCAAAACGGCAGCGACAACAGCGCCAACCACGGCCAGGAACCGAGTGGGCAGAATGAGAGTTCTGACACGAACAGACCCGGATGATCCACGACCTTATACATCGAGAAGAGCTCGTGCAAACTTGGACCGGCTCATAAATTTCGACCACTTGGATTTAATGCGATCCGAAGTGCAGTTTATTTCACCTTTCGAGACGCCACTTTGGCCAGTTGCAATTGCCACTGCAGCTGTGCCCGACCAATGTATTCAAAATTCCATGCGATCGATGAGAAATGATCATCGGATAGGAGGTTTCTTTTGAACATTGGCAAAGTTCTTTTTGGCGGATTGGCAAGAATTGTCATCTTCACCCATTTGGAAATCTCCTAGAAGAGTTTTCTTTGGGTCTGTTTGGTTTTGGTTGATACCCGGATAAGAGGATTCTTGTGGATATCCTGAAAGGCGTTTTTGATGGATTATCATGGATTGTCATCTTTAGCCCTTTGGGAATCTCCTAGACGGTAGTTGTTTGGGTCTGTTTAGTTGTGATTGATTCCTGGACGAGAGGATTCTTGTGGACATCCTTAATGGCGTTTTTGGTGGATTGGTAAGGATTATCATGATCAGCCCTTTGGGAATCTCCTAGAAGGAGTTTCTTTGGGTCTGTTTGGTTTTAATTAATCCCTGGATGGATCCCTCGATGGATTCTAAAAGTATTTGTTTCTGGCTGATTGGTAATGGAAATCTTAAAACTACTCGTTTCTGGCCGATTGGCAAAGATAGACATGTTCAGCCCTTTGGGAATCGCCTCGAAGGAGTTCCTTTGTATCTTCAGCCCTTGGCGACTCTCCTAGATGGTGTTTATTTGGGTCTGTTTGGTTGTGATTAATCCCTGGATGAGAGGATTCTTGTGGACATCCTCAATGGCGTTTGTGGTGGATTGGTAAGGATTATCATGATCAGCCCTTGGGGAATCTCCTACAAGGAGTTTTTGGGTCTGTTTGGTTTTAATTAATCCCTGGATTTAATTAACCCCTGGATCTCTGGATGCCTGGATTCTTATGGGCATCCTAAAAGTATTCGTTTCTGATGCATTGGAAAAGATGGTCATGTTTAGCCCTTTGGGTATATCCTCGAAGGAGTTTTTCTGGGTTTATTTGATTTTGATTGCTTCCCAGATAATAGGATTCTTGTGGACATCCTAAAAGACGTTTCTGGCGGATTGCCAAGGATTATCATCTTCGGCCCTTTGGGTATATCCTAGAAGGAATTTGTTTGGGTATGTTTGGTTTTGATCGATCCCCGAATGAGAGGATTCTTATAGACATCCTAAACGGTGTTTTTGGCTGATTGGCAGGGATCGTCATGCCATTTGGAATCTCTTGAAGGGGGTTGACGGTTGAAGGGCTTGAAGGAAAGTGCACTGGATACGTTCTCATTCCCTTCGGTAGTTTTACATACCTGATAATCATCGGGACAAGTGCTTGCACGTATGAGCCAAGAAATGATTAGCTGGCTAACGAAAGAGAGAGACACAGAGAGATCAAAAGCGCGACAAGCGGGGCGCCTCGTCGTTCAGCGAAGGGGAAAGCACGAAGGAGAGCTCCGCTCCAAAAGTATATCGGCCGGAACGCGTAAACCCGGAGTTTTCATTGCCCGGTCAGTCCGTCCCCGGGACGTAAGACGCATCCTCGAAGAAGCCTCGGATTATGGAAATACTTTTCGACTTCTCACCAATACACACAACAGATACTCTCCTCGCGATGAGGCACCGCACGTTCTTACCAGCCGGGTATGCTCCGGCAGAAAGCAGAAGCAAAGAACACTCTTTATTATTGTAATGCCCGGAGTTACGAGCGTCCAGGCTGCCTGCGTGCTGGCTTTTCTGATAGGGGACTTTAATTTATGAAAATTACGTGAAATAGGAGCCACTTCGCCCAGATATACGTATATTTATATTCCTGTTCATACACATACACACACACATATATATATATAATATTTATATTTTATTAATATTTATAAGTATTGAGCGGGAGCACGAGAGAAAAAGAAAAGATGGCCAACGTAGGTACACCTTATCGTGAGTTCCAGATCCACCCCCTGCGACTCAAAACTTTATCGGATAGAACAGCAAGATAGTAAGTACGGCTCCTCATCCGAATACTTCTCATTATTAATCCCCATACCCTCTCCGAGGAATAGAACACCCCGCCTTCCCTCCTTCGAGCATAAATAGAAATATTCACACCTGTACAAAACGTGCACGTGTCATCTAGATGCAGAAATACAAAATTATCTCGGAGCCCCAACCGAGTGCAAGTACCCCAACGAATTTATTCGCGTGCGCCCAACAAAGCGAATTGACGAAGGAACACAAATTCGGTGTGTTCTCCTCCCGCCTGTCCTCAAACGGCTCGCTCTTCCTCCCTCCCCCCCGGGGCGTTTTCACGCAGCGTTTTACTCGTATAATATCGAAATTTTAATTAGAATCGGTAGCTGCGAACGGGACGATTTGAAATTTATACGTGATCGAGCGAGACAGAAAGAGAGAGAGACAGAGAGAGAGAGAGAAAGAGATCTCGGTCTGGTTTTTCTTTTTTTTTTCTCTGTAGGTATAAACTTGTTTTCTCCGTCTCGCCTTCTCCACCTTTTCGTCCATCTGGTTCCCGAAGCCGAAGAAAGGAAGGCAAGGGAAGAAGACGACCGAGAGAATGGCGTTGCGGGAGGGCCGGGGGGAGTAAGACAAGGAAGATACGCGAGTCGTTCATACAGCAAGAAGTTCAGGTGAAACCGGGTGGACCCTCACGGTTTATCATTGCAGCCAGGTATAAACTTTACTGGGAGGCCCGGTTTTGCTTGAAACTTGCATATAAATATGTATATATCTATACATACATACATACATACACACACACACACACACACACACATATGTATAAACGCATGTTAACCGCACAGACTCTTATTCTCTCTCTATCTCTCTCTCTCTCTGGCAGTTGGAGCAATTACAATGCCAACGGGGCAAGTTAAAAGTCTGCGACATTGCGGATTTCTCGCACCCGTGCGTGCTCTCCTCCATCCACAGTTTTACTATCCCCGTGCGGGATAATATACGTTTGGGTTGGTGCGAATTTGGACCGGGTGCTAAATATTCAAACGACTATATACCTCGAGGGATAATACGCGCGTGCTCGCGTTCATCCGCATATATATATATATATGTGTGTGTGTGTGTGTATGTGTGTGTGTGTGTGTGTGTGTGTACTCGTGTTATTCGACGACCTCGCCAATTTACGCGTGTACACAGCCAATAACACTGCGAGACGAAGGGTGTCCCCGTAACGTGTTCTTATTCCCATCTATTCCCCGTGTAAAAATAACACGCAACCGCGAGAATCATTTACCAAGCTGCGTTAACCGCGATCCAGAAGATACGGTGGAACGAGAAAAAAAAAACGATAAATGTGGTCGGTTTCGCTGCTTTGGAGATTTTTCGAAATATTCACGTTATATATATTTATATGTATTTATGTATGCATGTCGGTGGGATTTTTTTTGGAAAAATCTTTAGACTTGGAGTTCATGAGAGAATAAGAATAGGGCAACTTTATTGAGTTATAAATGCTTTTTTCTTCTAATTTTTTTTTAAAGTAATACCTACTTATTTACTTGCGTACATATTATATCCATATTATCGTTATATAGATATGTTAGATATATTATATACTTATTTCACACATGAGAGAATATTTATATAATTTATATTATATATTTATATCCCATGGAATATTATATAGGGTGATCCCGTGGCAAGAGCTGTTAGTATGTGTTAAAAAACATAATTGGGTTCAGAATCGTGATTTTTGACGTGCTAAGTGAAAAGAATAATTACTTTTTCCGCATTAAATGAGCTAACGTTCAGTAAAATGAAAAGAATAATTATTTCATTACTTGTTCAAAGGTCAATTATTTTTCAGAAAAAAAAAATTATTCAGAAGAATAATTTTTTTCCCAGAATCATTATTATTTCACAATAAATATAATTATTTTTTATTTCTCTCATTTAACACGTGGAAAATTACGATTTCAATCGATTTTTTTAATTTTTCTGACAGGTATAGGCACGTAGTGTGTTTCTTTGGGTTAAAAGAGAAGAATAATTATTTTCACGTGTTCTATTCTACATAAAATCAGAAGAATAATGATTCTTCTCATTTTAATTGATTTCACGATTTCGAGAGAAAGTTTTTTTTCAATTGAACGTGTTCACGATCTCATGATCAGGCTGACTGACGACTGCAAGAACAAAACTTTAATTGCATCGGAATAATGATTTATAATAATTTAGTACAATACAGATCAATTTGTGTTGAACTGATTCAGTACGACAAAAATAAATTTGTATTGAACCGATTTAGTACGATAAAAATAATTTTCTTATTTTATTGATTTATCACAATACAATTTTTTTTTTATGGTAACAATTATTATTCATTGACTTTTGAACACATTTCGTACCTATCATATTTGCTTAAGACGTCAGAAAACATTATTTCTAGCCACCATTGGGATAATGCCTCCACCACTTTTTGAATTTGAGTTTCAGGCTTCACTTTTTTCCAGTTTACCACACACTGACATTTTTTCCTATAGCCAGAATAAAAAAAATGCTCTTCTTTGGGATATAAAAATATATATATAGTAATACTTATGTGCGTTCTAAGCCTTTGCTAGTGGGAGTTACATCGAGAATCCTGGTATTCAGACGTCTTCTCGCCCTCTTTCTCCCTTTCTCTCTCGATCACCCATATTTGCTGTTCACTCCTTGAGGCCACTCTCCCGAGGTACCGGTGAGGCACGGGCTGGGCGCGAGTCGAGGACTCGACGCGCCATGAACCGGTACCGTCGACTCTCCGCTCACTCAGGATAGTCACGCGTGCCTGATTAGTGATTGCATACATATACTTCGATACCGAAACAATGCCCCGTTAAGCAAGACTCCTCTGCTACTTGTACATAAATAAATGCAAATAAATCAATTCGAAAGAAAAACAAATGTAAGCAGAAAAAAAACTGTTTCAAGCTCGTGTCTATATGTCAACCCCATAAGTAAGCCGGCATGCGACACGCGAATACCGGCGCAAATCGTCCGAGTTAAAATAAGCTCTCACGTGGCGTTGCTCCTGGATTTTCCACGCAGTCTCCCAACTGTCCCAGACGACAGTCATTTAAATGGCCATACTCGATTCTCATTGCTCGGTCCTCGTTTTTCTCTTCTTTTTTATCTTGTTTTTTATTTGGCTTGCACGCGTTCGCGTTCCCTCTGTCTCTGTCTTTGTCCCTATCTCTCTCTCTTTCTCTGTCTGTTTCTCTCACTCTCTACTTGTTAATATTTTAATATTTTTAAAATATTAAAATAACTATTGAATCAAATATTTAAATATTAACTATTAGATAAAAAATTAAAATATTGACTACAATCTGAATGGGTAAGAATGTTGGAGGCAAAGGTGCGGATTTGACAAAACAGAAGGTAAAAAGGGTATGCGATGATGAGGTATAATGGAAATGCAGTAATAGGAAAGAGAAATCAATATGAACCAAAGACAAGATTGTACCTACATTGACTCAAGAGTAGTATAAGTGAGAACTATGTAATCGCTGTAACTTCATGTAATATTCTTAGTCCTAAGAGGCAAGAATGGTTTAATAAATCTATCTTAAAACATTAACTAATAAAATATTAAATTTAATATTGGAATATTAAGGTATTAAAATTAATATTGAAATATTAAAATATTAAAATTAATATTGAAATATTAAAATATTAAATTTAATATCGAAACGTTAAAATATTAAATTTAATATTGAAATATTGAAAAATCAAATTTAATAATGAAATATTAGGCGAACTAACAGTAGTGGATGTGCGGTCGGGGTTCGGCTCCTGCGGTACTTTGAGTTAAGCAGCATTGCACGTGGTCAATACTCGGAGCGGTGACTGCTGCGCCGTGCACCGGCTGGCGCATCAACCAGTGAACGAAAGGCCAATCCTTCTGATACTTTGGTGTAGATACTTGAGTAAAAGTATTGTGCACCAGAGAATCAGCAGAATATGGGGCCGTCTATACCGCGACGGGTTATCCACAGTTTCCCCGTACCCTCGGCAAATGCGGTATAGTGTAGCTTAAGACGGCTATGGACGCAACGAAAGTTAGGTTAGATTAGCGAAGTGCAGGTAGACAGTGATAGGAAAAGGGTTCAATTGGGAAGGGTAATACGTAAAAACCCTCAAGGGCATACGTTGGAATAATGGAAAAAAAATTGAAATATTAAATTTAAGAAATTTTAAAAGTTAATACTTTTGTCAATATTTTTATTTTTGTTAATATTCTTTTAGCTGCATGTTATTTTGTTAAGTTTATAGAGATAATCTTCGGTAAAATTTTGTTTGTTTGTTTTTTTATATCGAGTTTTACTTTGTATTTCAATTTGCTGTTTTCTTTCGTTTCTATTTTCATATGTTTGCCTTTAATTTATTTACATTTTATATTTTATTTCATATTGTGTCGCATCTTGTATTGTTTATTTTTGTTTTCATATCGAATCATTGTTTCTCTCGCTCTCTGTCTCTTACTCTCTTTGTTAATGTTTTAATTTTTGATAACATGATTTTCGTCGCACTTTATTTTGTTGACTTTTCCAAGCTAAACTTTGGTTTATGATCACATTTTTGTTTATATGGAGTTTTACTTTGTATTTCAATTTGCTGTTCCATTTAAATTTTTACAAATATTCAATTTTTATATTTTGCTCCTATTTTATCGCGTGTTATCTTTTTATCTTATCTGATTGTTTATTTCTGTTTTTATATCAAACTATTATTTCTTCAATTTCTGTTTATTTTTGTTCTATATCGAACACATTTCTTTAATTACCGTTGTTTTTTGTTTTATATCAATATTTTATTTCTTTTTATTCTTATTAATACTTTCTTCACATTTCATATGTAACTTTATATTTGCCTGAGAGGTTTACTAGGACATAATAAATATTATCAATCAATCAATCAATCTTTCTCCTTCTCTCTCGTTCTCTCTTTCTCTCTCTCTCTCTCTCTCTCTCTCTCTCTCTGTCTCTCTCTATCATTTTCCACACGTCTCTCTCGAATTATAATTGTTTCGTCGGATACGTGAAAGAGCGGCGGCCGGTTAGCGTAGTCTCGCGTCTGCTAAAACTTCGGTAGCCTCGGAATATTCGCCTCTTTCTGGCTTCTCCCGTTCGCGTTCGCGTGCAGCTCTTACTGTCAGAGAAATTGCATGTGTGCGGGGCGCGCGAGCGTGCCTACCGCTCGGGCGAAATTAAACACGCTCGTTACTGTCACTCCTCGTGAATAATACCAGGGCGCGCGGGACAAAACTCCAAGGAGAGCGCGCGAACTCTTGCGGTACCACGGGAACGAATTAACCGACCGGCCCAATAAAAAAGAAACCTTTAATATCTTGCTTCCGACAGCCGGATAATTGATTTATCGATAGCATAAGCAAATTTGCTAGAATGTGCGTGTGCCATTTTTCTTCTCGCCCCTTTTTCCTTCAGAAACACCTGACCTGAACAACCGTCCTGTTTGGGCTTGGTAAAAAAAAATCCAATTTCAGTAATAAATTTTGGTGAAAAATTGCGTGGGAATAGATACATGTAGCGGCATAAAAAATCGATTTTTTTTTTCTACTTAACATCATAGACATCTCAAGAATCAGGCCTGGCATCACTGATCAGCCGGTGAGTTACTGAAATCATTGATTTATTATAATTCGAAACTTCAAACACGTTTTTTCTTAAAATTACATTTTTTAAGTTTGTGAGAAACGAAACTTTAAAATGGGTTGACGGATCGAGCCAAAAGTATACAAACAACTCAGTAACAATTTTACATTGAAATTATACCTACTTATTTATGAAAATCACTTTTAAAAAGTACTTTTCCATTGCAGAAAAGAATGCAAATTTTGTTCAAAATGTCACTTTTATTTTCTGAAGCGTCCCATTTTTTTAACCCTCCGCCATACCATACCATTTATATTTAACAAAATATAAATTTATAAACAATTTAAAACAGGTAAATTCGACCATTTCACTAAAAAATCGATATCTCGGACCCAAATTTTTATTAAGAAAAAATATTCGAGGTTTTCATTCTTGATATCATCATGATTTTTTTTCAAACTTCATAATATCAAGAATAAAACCCTTTCTAAAAGGTTTAATTATCTAAGTATCAAGTTTTGTTATCTAAAAATCAAGTTTTATTATCTAAAAATCAATATCATCCAAATATCAATCTCCAAATATCAAGAATAAAACCCTCTCAAGAAAAAGCACTCGGTTCCAAAATACCTATTTATTTCAACCCACTTCTCCCTCCCGAGATACCAAAAAGTATCGAAGTCAATTATGACGATATCCTCATAAGTTGCCGGCGCAGAGTTAATTTGCAACTTTTCAAATGTTTCCTAGGTATGAGTTCGGCATTTTGCAGTTAAAATAATAAAAATTCTTAGTTCATATTTTACAGATCAATATTGAAGTCGTTAGATTTCCCACAAACGAACAAACGCCGCTCTTCGTAGAGCGGGATAAACGCGACAATTTTTCATTGAGTCTGAAACCAAAGTATTGGTAAATTCGCCAGGGGCGTGATAGGCCGGCGGGAAAGCTCCAAGTTACCATAAACGATTGGAAAAGCTCGTGAGCGAGTTATCAAAATAGCACATGGTAGAATGGAACGAGGAAAGGGAAAAGGAGAAGCGCTGCACATAAAACATATTGATATTTGCAATTAAATCGCACAGACAATGGACAAATAAAGATTAACAGGTCGACCAACAGACCCGATTCGATTTAATAAATATTTTCCAAAGCCCGTAATCCTATAGATACATGCGTTTGTTTGGGTTGAAGGAGGGGGGGGGGGGTGGACGTATCCAGTCCGAAAATCCAAAGTTTGCCGGTCACCGACCGCGCTGTATTTCCGGGTCCCGGCAACCAATTAATCTGCTCATCCTCGTTGTCGCTTCAATTTTCCCGCCGCCGCGTTTCCCTCACCATCGCCCCGACCATTTAATTCGCTGTCAACCTCTCGTTTTTGTTTGCACATTTATTTTCTACTTTTTACGCGTTTGTGTACGATGACAAAAAAAAAAACATTGCCCTTCGTCTCTCTTTCTCACTCTCGCTCTGTCCATATCGCGGTTCTCCCGAGAGTATTCGCCAACATTTGCATTTCATTAACTCCCTTTAACGTGTCCGCGGGGAGAGAGACATTTGCCTCTCGCACATCCTGTACAAATCGCGAAAAGTACATTTTCGCGATTTGACACACAACGGTCTGGTTGTTAGGGGTGGAAAAAAACCGTTAATTGCAAAATTGAGCTATTTTTATCGTTGTACGCACGTATAGAAAGAGAATGAAGATGAATGCAAAATCAAAATGAACTCGTTGCGATCTGTTTGGGTTTTGGAAACAGAGAGCTTCACGAGTCTGGAATCATTTATCCGAGAGTGGTTGTCCGCCATATTGCAATTGCCTAGCCTGTGAGCTCTTGGTACCTCCAATGTATTATCTTTTATCCAGACAATTTCACGCAACTCCGAAAAAACGCCTATGATGAAAGGCAGTAGAGTAAAACTAGCCAATGTCCATTGGCAGGGCAATCATGACATGATCGTTCTCCATATTGTGATTGCCTTGCCTATGAGCTTTGCTTACTTCCACTGCACTTCCACTGGATCTTTCTTCCAGAAAAAATCCAAGCAACCCCAAACAAATGCCTATGATGGAAGGTGGTAGAGTGGAACTAGCCATCATCCAGTGGCAGGGAAACCATAACATGATCGTCCCCCATATTGGGATTGCCTTGCCAATGAGTTCTAGTTAGCTCCACGGTGTCATCTTTTACCTAGATAATTCAAGAAAACCCAAACAACTGTTTATGATAACAGACGATAGAATTAAACATTGGCAGGGATGTCCCTGCCAATAAGTTCTAGTTGTATCCACTGTAGCATTTTTCAGCTAGGCATTTCAAAGAAAAAAACCCAAACAACTCCCTATGATAACAAATGGCAGTGTAAAGCTAGCCATTGTCCATTGGCAGGGGCACCATACCATGATCGTCCTCCTTATTAAGATGGCTCTGCCAATGATTTTGCCCACTTCCACTGTATCATCTTTTACCCAGACAATTCAAGGAATCCAAAACAACTGACTATGTTAACAGATGATAGAGTAAAACATTGGCAAGGATATCCCTGCCAATGAATTCTAGTTATTTCCTCTGTAGTACTTTTCACTCAGGCAATACAAGGAAATCCAAACAACTCCCCAAGATAACAAATGGCAGAATGAAACTAGCCATTGTCCATTGGCAGGACCACCATAACATGATCGTACCCCATATTGGGAAGGCCTTGTCAATGAACCCAAGTTACTTTGTTCGTTGTACTCAATCTGGACAGTCATCTCAGCCCGTTCTCCACTTTCCAACCATAAGGCAGCACCCTGATGAAGCCATTTTGATTAGATGGAAGCTACACTTTCATCTAATCAACTGTGACATTTAGGCCAGGTAGCGATCAGCGCCGAATCATCGTCAGACCCCTAGATGTGTTCACTTCACACAAATTCGCGTCCAAAACGAACGTCTCGACTGTGAAAAAAAAGCGCTGAATAAATGGACAAATCGCGTGACTAGTGGAAACGGGGTACGGGCTTTGCGGTGGCGGTCGGCGCGATGTTGCGGCTCGCCAGAAGGATCGTACCGGACGATGCGCGAGGGTGGAAGAGACCCGCGAGTGAAGGGCTTGGCGCACATCGAGTGTGCTCTCATGTCACGCCGCAACGGCCACATCAAGGCGTATCGAGATGAAGACCGCGATCTCGTAGGCGACTCATCCTGGATGCGAGGGACCGCATGCAGGTAAAAGGGATACGCGTATATGGTGTTCACAATAGGGCAGGGAACTCGCAATAACCCGGCCCGGCGTGTACGTGCGGCTACTGCCATTTTTTTTTGTCTCTCGTTCTTTTTCTACCGTTACCGATTCTCGCTGCCGTTGCGGCCTTTCGGCCTGACTACGCGATCGCAGTGAAGCCCCATTCATACCCGCAGTACACAGCCTGCCTCCGTGCAATCGATACCCACCTCGTACTACTTTCACCTCATGCGAGCCCTCATTTTTTGCCCTTTTTTCTTCTCTTTCCATTTTTGTTAGTTCATTTTTCCCTGGAAACGTTTCACGGGTCTTCGCACGACTATCGTATCGTTGCACGTGTGTAGTGAGGGAAGCAAGATCGTTGGTTGATTGCGGCCGTGTCTCGCCTGACGAGAAACGTATGACGGTACAGATGAAGGCATCTGGGCATATACCTTCGTGATGAAGCCATCTGTCCACCGATCTCGTGATCGGCGTGATTTTCGAAGATGCGAAAATCGACAATCGATCCAACGGAAGAAAATCCGCACTGGCGGGAAGGCAGCAAATACGAAGCATTAGCTAATCATTAGTAAACTGAAAAAAATGAATGACTTGGACTAGCTAGGCCCGTCATGGGGAGATGCCAAAGACAGATTTATTGTAGAAATGGAATATCAGGGTATTTTAAGAATTGTTGATGACATCAAAAGAATAAATACTCGAAATTTATGACATTAGGACATTATATGTAGACGATGAAAAAATATCCAATTTTTTATCATTTTTTTTTTATAGGAACAAAACGTTTTACATTCATGAAACTTTAGGTACAATTTATTATAAAATTAAACTGTTTAAATAAATGTTTTCATTTTAGAATATTGCAAAATAGCAACATTATAGCGTGATCTTCCAGGAAGGTTTTGCCAACAAGTGTCCTTTTGTGGAAAATCCAAAGACTCTAATATTGATCTGAAAAATGAAAGCCAAAAATGTTTGGTATTTTAACATCCAAATGCTGAACTTATATGTAAGAAATATTTTAAAAGTTATAATTATAAAAAATGGGACACTTGAGAAAAAAGTTGATATTTGACACAACATTTTCGTTCTTTTTTGCAATAAAAAAGTGCTTTTTAAAAGTGTTTGTCATAAACAATTAGATGTAAGCGCAAGGTAATATTCTTATTGAGTTGTGTGTACAATTTTAGCACGAGGAGTCTACTCGTTTTGAAATTATGTTTCCCCCAAACTTAAAAAATGTAGTTTTTAGAAAAACAAGTTTAATTTTTCGATATACGAATAGTCAATGATTTGAGTGACTTACCAGCTTAATTAACGACTCCAGGGCTGAATTCTTGAGATGTACCACTAAGATTTAACAAAAAAAAATCGATTTTTTTTATGCTCCTACATGGATTTCTCCCCTAAAGTTCCTTATTCCTACCGATTGAGGAGAGCAGCTGATTCTTTGGTAAGTTCAATTTCACTGCGATCCCGTCGGTGTTCATTATCGTCGACGCAATCGCGATGTAGTCGTCAAATACAAGTACAAAGAAAAAAAAATATTGTTAGCGCGAGTCGAATCGAAAGCCGTAATTTCAAAGCCGCCCTTTAACCCTCCCTTATGTGTGTGCGTGTGTGTGTTTTTCAAAATGATTTTAATATCGAAGTAACGCAAAATCAAAGGTAAATCGTGATTCGTTTCCCCTCTCCCGTATACCAATAAATTTAGCTTTACTGCTTTTTTATGCTTTATATTCAGGGCTCCCGCGTACACTCGAGTCGCACTTTTGCTCCCTTGTCCCTTTGGTTCCTCACTCGTTTATACAACATCGCGAGAGAGAGAGAGAGAGCCCCCCCCCCCCCCCCCCCCGCCACTGGCTTCTGTCCCCTAGCCGTTGTTGGGCTGAACGATTATTTCGGCTCGTTAAATATCCTCCCTTCCTCCCGTACGTGGCTCTTTTTCGTTCGCGACAAGGACCGTGAAGCGAGACAAACCGTTAACCACAATATTCACGCTTTCTCCCCCTCTGCCCTCTCGAGGAGTCAAATTGCCCGATCGCACATACACACACACATACACACACATATATAAATATATATATTGTATGTATTTCTGAGTGGGTATAAATATACATATACAAATGTAATATGGACTTCTTCACGAATTCCATCACGTGCTCGTGAGGCCCAATATAAAACGATATGCATTATAATTGTATATACATCGAAGCGCGAAACTAAGAGCATGAATTTTATTTTCACATATATCAGTTTCTATGCCCTACCCACACGAAGCTCACGCATTTCTCGTCCAATCGATCCTAACGCGCCTCCTACAGTTATTTATTTCACGGGTTATCGTCTCTGGCCCATTAAGAGGTGAGAAGAGATGGAATTAAAAGCCATAACGTGTATTATGATGGTTGACCTCACTTTTCTCTCTCTCTCTCTCTCTCTCTCTCTCTCTCTCTCTCTCTCTCTCTCTCTCTCTCTCTCTCTCTCTCTCTCTCTCTCTCTCTCTCTCTCTCTCTCTCTTCACTCTCTCGCTCTCTCGCTCTCTCTCTCTCTCTCTCTCTCTTTCACTCTCTCGCTCTCTCGCTCTCTCGCTCTCTCGCTCTCTCGGTCTCTCTCTCTCTCTCTCTCTCTCTCTCTCTCTCTCTCTCTCTATATCTCTTTGTTCGTGTTTGGGGAAACGATATGTAATGGAAGTGTGGTATCGCGATGCTCTTAGCATGAATTTGACATCCATTATAGTCTGTCGATAAAAAAGGGAAATACATGTAGACGACAAAAAATAGCCAATTTTGATCATTTTTTTTAGGAACAAAACGTTTTACATTCATGAAACTTTAGGTTCAATTTATTACATAATACAACAGTTGAATTTTTTTTCTTTCATTATAACAATATGGCAACATGGCGACGTTGAGGCGTGGTTTCTTCCCGGAAGGTTTTGGCGGCGTTTGTCCGTTTGTGAATAATCCAATGACTTCAATATTGTTCTGAAAAATATGAGCAGGAAATTTTTAATATTCTACCATCCAAATGCTGAACTTATATCTAAGAAGTATTTATCGCCGGCAACCCCTTTAGGAGAACGAAAATTAGATGATTTTTTGGATTTTTTTATTGTGAAAAAAAAACGGAAATTTCCGCAACTCTGACAATAATTTATTCATATTTTCATACATCTCTTGTAATTTTTTCAAGTTATTTAATGCATTAATTAAGGTGTAATCCGCTGTGTCCCTTAGCGTGTCCTCATCGTTGTTGTCGATTTGCGGGAATAGTGCAGCTCGCAATTCGCATCTGAAATAGTCCAACAAATTTTTATATATTCTTGAGATGTTTTTCAAGAATATGAACTAAATTTTGAAAAAAAAAATCGAGAATTGAATGTTGGAACGTGTTTGAAAAAAAAATTATCGATTTTTAGCATTTTTTTCCCGGTATTTTGCAATAATAAATATGTTTCTAACAATCTAATCTTTCCAACTTTGGGTTCATGTTTTAATAAATTATATTATGTAAACGTGTTCCAAATTTGAAGATGATTCATCAATTAGTTTTCGAGTTATGATTCTCGCAAATTGAAAAAATGTCGTTTCGAGAAAAACACGTTTAAAGTTTCTCAAACGAAAAACTCAAAGTCAAATGTGTTTAATCAAATGATAAAGTGTCTTACCGATTAATCAGCGATTCCAGCACCATAAGGAGTCTTCCTCTTCCTCATGCAACTCATTTGAAGCTTGCATTTCCTCTTTACGAGCTTTTCGAGCTTCTTTTGTCTCTAATAAACTTTTTCTATTTTGCCGAGCCACGCGCATCTGATCCATTTGCTCGGCAAATCCGTAGCTCTGCCTGCCAATTACGATTTGTAGTTCATTCATAACCATGAGTAGAGCTGAATTTCTTTCATTAAATAAAATAGCAGCAAGACATGCCGCTACCTCAGTTATATTGTACCCAGAATGGAGATGTTTTGGAACTAATCGCCAAACGGTCGAGTTTGGGTTTGCTTGGGTTATGAAAACCCAACGAAATAAACCCAAACAAACTACCTAACTGAGCGCTCGCGCTTGGGAGTCGAGCGGAGAGTCTCTATCATTTGTATACATACCGTTAGAAGGAATCCGAATATCGTTTTAAAATTTCCAGGGTGTATTCTTAAGATATTTTGCTAACAATTTTTTTATAAAAAAAAATTGATTTTTTGCAGCATCTAAAGTGGTTGTCCGCCTTAAAAAGTTGAAAATTTAAAAAATGGGATACTTCAGAAAAACAATTGATATTTTACGCAAGATAGTAATTTGTGTGCAATAAGAAAACTACTTTTTAAACGTGATTTTCATAATCATGTAGGTTAGGTTTAGTAAGTATAAGTTCAAGGTAATATTGCCACCGAGTTGTGCGTGAAACTTAAACACGATCGGTCAAATCGTTTCAAAATTATCTTTCCCGAAAACTTAAAAAATATAGTTTTAAATAAAACGTGTTTAAAGTTTCAAACTATGAAAACTCAGTGATTCCAGTGATTTACCGGATAATCAGCGATTCCAGGGCTGATTCTTGAGATGTATAACTAACATTTTACGTAAAAAAAAAATCGTTTTTTTTCATGCCGCTGCATCTATTTTCCCCTTCAAAGGCCTCAGGCTTCCCTAGCCTCTTTCCCGTTAAAGACATGTGGCCACTGAAACGTGTATAGACCTTCTATTCAAATTCCATCGGTCTTCTATGTATCATTCCGTAAAATCGAGGTGTCCAATGAGCCTGCCGTTAATGGCAGTGAGGTCTCAGGTTTATTAAGGTAGTGATCTCGTCACAGTCACGTTGAAAAGTGTATTCGCTGCTCGATCGATGAAAGCTTCGAAATATTGAGAAATATCCTTATAATGTAAGTTGTACATCTTATCGGGACGTAAATACTTATAAAATAATGATGAAAACCCCTAACATAATGTTTACCCAACCCTCACTTTTGTATCAGACCATCCATTCCGGCTACTAATACGTAGATACTTTGCGTATACGGATATGCACACACCACTGTAATCTAGTTCTAGTCTGCTCCAGTCGCTTTGTGGCGCTAGCGTCGCTAGACATTGCTTAATTTAAATTGCTTTATCTCTGAAACTAGACGGTCTAAATTCATGATTTTTTTGACCCACTTCGTCATATGTCCCTCTGTAATTGAGAATTTTTTTTTAGTCTGTAGAAAAGTTTCGATGTTATTGCGCGAAATGTGAAATTTTCCACTGCTCCCCATAAGAACCATGTAAAACCATGAAATCTTTGATTGCCAATATCTCGAAAATGGCACGGTGAATCTTTTTGAAATTTTGCAGGTAATCAGTTAAGAGGTTACGTGAGTTTCGAAGCCGAAAAAAGCATATTTTCTGTAATTTTTTTTTAAATATAATATATAAATTGTTTTATTCAAAATGTTAAGCACATAAAAGAGCAACTTTCTAACAATATTTTGAAAAAAAATCATCCAAAAATTTGGGAAATTCAGCCGGTGGGACCTGGTTTCCGGAAACCCCTCAAAAAAGGATCCTCGTGGTGGTCCGAATAACTCATGATACCCTTACCTGAAATGAAAAAATCAAATTTTTTCTGTTAGTAGATAAGTATAGCTCGTGATTGAACGAAGGATTTTAAAAAATATTGAAATTTGAATTTTTGGCAGAGTTGTATGCAAAATAATTCAATTTTTGCTACAATTTACACTACGTATAGCCTTGTAAAATTAATTGTAATCGAAAAGAAAACCTTCGCTCAATCACTAGGCAATGCTATTTTAAAAAAGCGTGCAAAATTTCAATAAGATCGGTAGATTCGTTTTTGAGAAATCGTGTCCACCGGCTTCAAAAATAGTGTTTTGAGAAAAATGCATATACGTGCGTCGCTCCCGGTCGGTCTTTCCCAACGGGGGGAATTCCCAAAGGCTCTCCCTCCTAGACTTTTACTCCGATTGACTTAAAGCTTCGGGAGAATATTCTAGACATATTGTCCTATTAGATAATAAAATTAAAAAAAAATGGATTTTTTGAAATGTTTAAACCCACGTAACCCCTTAATAGTGTCCTGAATGAGTCCTCAAAATTTAAAACAAAAATCTGTCGAAAAACGCCTTGGCGAGACTACTACCTTAGGCGTGAATGATATCCTGATGGAAAGCCATGATGCTGGTGACTATGACTATATTCAAAAAAATGATTTAAAAAAAGGATGGAAGTAAGGAAAATCTTTTTGAGGTTAGAAAGTAGTACTATGACTCCAACTTGGCTCCTGATGCAGTTGTCTCGCTTAGCGTTTCAATGAGCGTAATAACGTATGGACGTTCGAGTACCGCTGCTTAAATAAGTCATTTCTATGTATGATCCTATGGGAAGCTTGGGTATCGGATCGTCAAGCCGAGAACATCACGCCTGATACCAATAGAGATATGTGTGTGTAGGTAATATTTATTCAAGAGTCTCGTAAGGGCAAACGATATCAGGACGATCGTAACTTCGCATGAATAGCTTTTGCCCCGTTCACGGACGCAAAATCGTGATTTAACGACGGTAAGAGAGTTCCAACCGTTATGGAGAGGCCGCAAAGCTAGGTATTCGGCCATGCGAATGCGAGGATGCGACGTGTAAAAACCGTTACTCGGTACAGAGACGCTACTGTAGGATCGATAAGTCGATGAAGGTATACACCTGATGCATCGTCTTAATAGACACGTTCGAGTTGTAAATCCAGTTGCTGGAGAACAATCCAAGTAAAGGTTGATTCTCGCTATACGTTCCGTCTCCGTTCCCGAGCCATTACATATACGTTTGGTTGAATTCTTGTCTATTCACTTTTTCCGTTCTTCATCGGTCTCGTTTAGATGGAAATATTGTGCCCGTTGATACAATGTGGTCCGATAAAGACTTAATTCTAGCTACTATTATATTAGATGAAGAAGCTAGGTTAAAAAGAAAAAAGTGACGTTTTTGGGAACACAGTATGTTAAAGTATAGAAATATTGAGGGAGAATATACAATACTCTTTAGAGAACTGGCAGATGGCGAAACCAATTTTTTCAGCATTTCCGCCGTAGGGGAACTAGGGGCAAAACGAAAGTGCAGAGTAAACGGAACGGAAGGTGTGCATGCATCCATTCATATACAGTCAATAATATTTTACGTAATCGGAATGAAAGCGGTATGGAACACAGACGCAACGTTTATAGAGAATCAACCTTAAGGCGGGCAACCACTTT
This sequence comes from Ophion ventricosus, assembly GCA_963932345.1. Lineage (NCBI taxonomy): Eukaryota > Metazoa > Arthropoda > Insecta > Hymenoptera > Ichneumonidae > Ophion > Ophion ventricosus. Next base: position 32,913,726 of record OZ010711.1, on the reverse strand, counting down.
AGATGCTTCAAAGAATCAATTTTTTTTTAATTTCATAAATCGTTAGCAAATTTCGAAACGATATTCGGATTTCTTCTAACGGTATGTACATAAATTATAAAGACTTTACGCTCGACTCCCAAGCGCGCTCATGTATCCATGAGCGCTCAGTTAGGTAGTTTGTTTGGGTTTGTTCGGGTTTTCATAATCCAAATTTGGATTTTTATAACCCAAACAAACGCAAACTCGACCGTTTGGAAATTAGCTCCAAAACATCTCCATTCTGGGTACAAAATAATCGAGGTAGCGGCATTTCTTGCTGCTATTTTATTCAATGAAGGAAATTCAGCCCTACTCATGGTTATGAATGAACTACAAATCACAGTTGGCAGGCAGAGCTACGGATATGCCGAGCAAATGGATCAGATACGCGTGGCTCGGAAAAATAGAAAAAGTTTATTAGAGACAAAAGAAGCTCGAAAAGCTCGTAAAGAGGAAATGCAAGCTTCAAATGAGTTGCATGAGAAAGAGGAAGGACTGCTGTATGGTGCTGGAATCGCTGATTAGTCGGTAAGACACTTTATCATTTGATTAAACACATTTGACTTTGAGTTTTTCGTTTGAGAAACTTTAAACGTATTGTTCTCGAAACGATATTTTTTCAATTTGCGAGAATCATAACTCAAAAACTAATTGATGGATAATCTTCAAATTTAGAACACGTTTACATAATATAATTTATTAAAACATGAACCGAAAGTTGGAAAAATTAGATTGTTTAAAACATATTTATTATTGCAAAATGCCGGAAAAACCGATGCTAAAAATCGATCATTTTTTTTCAACCACGTTCCAACATTGAATCCTCGATTTTTTTCCAAAATTTAGGTTCATGTTCTTAAAAAACATCTCAAGAATGTATAAAAAATTTTCGGACTATTTCAGATGCGAATTACGAGCTGCACAATTCCCGCATCTACACCGGGCCATCTCCAGTTGGAGACACTTCCTCTAAAACGTCAAACCCCTTTTGCCTACGAAGCATTCTTCTCCTTCGAGTGCTCTCTTGCGCTCTCTTCTCGTCTATGTTAAGGCCTTAGGCCACTCTAGGATTTTCCAAAATTCGATTTTTTTTGTTAAAAATGTACCTTATTACCTATAAAATTATATTCCAAAAGATTATGGGTGTGAAAAATCTCTAAGTACTCAATTTTCGAATTCTAGCGCAACCGCTCTTGATTCATGTCGTGACTTTCTACTAACTTTAAACGCGTTTATCTCAAAACTACATTTTTCAAGTCGGCCGGATTCATAACTCAAACAAATTTCAACCGATTGACTTGAAATTTTAACTATATATTTAGAATTATATTTTATGAGGCACTACGTAGAATTTCTTTATTATATTGCATAGTTTCTTTTGTATAAACAATTTTCTGACGATTTTCTCATGGCATTTTATACTTTTTGTTTTAGAAATGCGGCATTTTGACAAAAAACAATATATCAAAAAAATCATACGTACATCTATAGCTATTCCCATATATAATCGAAAAAACTTTAGTGTTTCATCATAACTCAAAAATTATAGGAGCTATTGGTCTGGCCGTTGACCTTCCCGAAATAAAGGCGTTATTGGAAAAATGCTGCACAGTCGCCACTTTGACGTGTATCACTGTGAAAAAATAATTTTGTATCGTCAATTGCGTATATAATAAAACTTCTATTTTGTAATTCCGATTTATTTTATGGTTCCGCTGAAAAAAAATCGCAAAATATGCCCTTTTTTGGTCTCCAGAGTGGCCTAAGGCCTTAAACACAGTGACGAAGAGAGTGATGAACGCTGCCATCGGATGACTCTTATTGGCCGTGTTATTGCTTCGTCTTACACGGAAGTCTCGAAAGATCCGCTATGAACGTTTGATCACCAAAGATGGGGTAGCTCGGCTATGGGCGGCATCAAAGATGATCCGGCGTTAAGCACCGGGTGCTTCGGAGGGAGACGGCCCGCCGCGACCAGTGCCTGGTGAACGGAAGTTTTTGTCTACCGCGGGCGCGAACGCGCACAATGATGGAGCCTCGAGCAGTACACGATTCAGAAGGATAGATAAAAGCGCTGATGGGAATATACGTAAGAACAATTGCCCATTCGTGGCTCAGAGAGACGTGGAACTCTACGCCCAGCAGAGTTGCTCTGTGCTCCACGTTGTATTTCTCGTCCAACTCGGTATACCTTTGTATGTGCTGAAAGCGGATAAACGCGGCAGCCCATAGAAGCGCGGAACTTGGCGCACACGAAAGGAGGTGGTGGCGGCGGTGGTGGTGCTATAAGGACGTGAGAATATCGTGAACCCTGGTGAGCCCCTTCCTTCATCGCGTTTAAGAGAAGACTCCGGACCTTGTGGCACGTCAATTCCCTGAATCTCGAGGCTGGACCCGTTGATTGATGCTGAGCCGCTTGATAAGCCGGGCATGTTTATCTTTGGGTAGACATGTCCGCCGCCACATGGAAGATAACCATCGGTTAGTACTGTTGTGCCAAAGGCTATCTTTGGATAACCGGGTTCGCCTAATCAAGTGCCTGGCAAATTGGCTTATCCAAATAAAATCATGTTCGGCTCATCACGCGGCTCAGCATCGATGCACGGATCCTGCTTCGAGACGCAGCCTATTATGTTGACCCGTTGTCGTCCAGAGTCTTGTTTATCTCAAAGATAATCATCGGGCCCAATGATGGGCCAGATGATCCAACGAGGCTGGTTGTCCAAACTTCCCAATGGGACCAGTTGATCTTGGGATCCTGAAAGCTTCGAGAAATAGCTTCATCGGGGATATGATAGCTTCCGCCGGTACCTCACGTTTCTCTTAGCTGCCCGGATCATGAGTAACGAGAATTGCCGGTGGATACTACGCGAAGGTGCCGCGCGGTAGCTGGTAGTTCCGTAGGCTCAACGCGACCGGACAAAGGCACATATGAGCTCGGGGTCACGGCGGACAGGAAGAGAATGGATAAAGAGACGGCCAAAGAGAGAGAGAAAGACAGACACGCGGGTAACCGCGAGGCTGGACCCATTGATCAATGCTGAGCCGATTTATGAGCCGAGCATGCTTATGTTTGGGTAGACATGTTCGCCAGCCATTCGGAAGATAACCGTCGGTTAGTACGGTTATGCCGAAGGTTATCTTTGAATAACCGTCTTCGCCCAATCAAGTGCCTGGCAAATTAGATTGTTCAAAGAAAATCATGTTTGGCTCATCACGCGGCTCAGCATCGATGCACGGATCCTGCTTCGAGACGCAGCCTATTATGTTGACCCGTTGTCGTCCAGAGTCTTCTTTATCTCAAAGATAATCATCAGGCCCAATGATGGGCCAGATGATCCAACGAGGCTTGTTGTCCAAACTTCCCAATGGGACCAGTTGATCTTGGAATCCTGAAAGCTTCGAGAAATAGCTTCATCGGGGATATGATAGCTTCCGCCGGTACCTCACGTTCCTCTTAGCTGCCCGGATGATGAGTAACGAGAATTGCCGGTGGATAATACGCGAAAGTGCCGCGCGGTAGCTGGTAGTTCCGTAGGCTCAACGCGACCGGACAAAGGCATATATGAGCTCGGGGTCACGGCGGACAGGAAGAGAATGGATAAAGAGACGGCAAGGGAGAGAAAGAGAGAAAGAAAGATACGCGGGTAACCCGGCAAATACTTGTACCGGCCAGGCAGGTCCGTGCGCCGCTAGTCAAAGCCTTCGGAGTCTTTGCGCGCTCGTCGCCAACAACCGCCATAAGGCCATAACAGCGAGGGACTCCCCGTCTAACCAGCGGCTATACTTATGCTCTTCGAAGGTTCTCCTTTATACCGTTAACGTACTCGGACTTGCTTGAAAAGCGAAGGAGCACCGCGGGCCCGCGTACCGATCCCAGCTCCTCGCTAGGCTCTCGTACACGTTGTGCAAACAAGTCTCCGATCTTGCACCGGTCTATTCGCTTTGAACTTTTCCGTTTTCACGTCAACGCGCACACACACTCGGGATCTCCAGCCCCGCCACTTGGCAATTCTTGTCGAGGTCGTTGCGCCTAAGCGATTGTCTCCGCGAATGTAATTAATTCCCGCGATAGATCGTGCGAATGTGGAATCGCGCTCGTGTAGATCCGAAAGTTCAAGTGGAATCTCCACGACTCACAGCTCCAACGTCGTTCTGGATGTCGACACCATTGTTCGCTAGTGCTCAGCGCCTTTTGAGCACCCCCGACTTTTCCAAGGAGAAAAAGACAGAGAGGGGTCGTCAATCGATAATGATCCCGGTCTAATACCGATTCTGCTCCAATACTAGTTCTGCTCCATTACCGCACCAATACGGATCTGGGTCCAGTACGGGCCCTATTCCAATACCGATCCCAGCCCAATTCCCACCTTGCTCCAATATCAGTCCTGCTCCAATATCGATCCCTTTCCAATATCGGTCCTGCCCCAATGGCGAGCCCGACTCGGACCTTGATACAATACCGATCTGGCTCCAATACCGATCCTGGCGTAATACGGACCTTGCTACAATATCGATCTTGCTACAATACCAATTCTGCTCCAATACCGATCCTGCACAAATGCCAATCACAGTCCAATACCGATTTTGCTCCAATACCGATCCCGTTCCAATATCGATACTGCACCAATACCGATCTTGCTCCAATACCGATCCCGGTCCAATACCGGAGCTGCTCCAAGACCGATCCCAATCCAATATCGATCTTGCCCCAATACCCATTCCAGTTCAATACTGACCTTTCTCCAATATTGAAGCCGATCCAATACCGATCTTACTCCAATACTCATCACAGTCCAGTACCGATCTTGCTCGAATATCGATTCTCCTCCAATTCCGACCCCGGTCCAATACCGATCCTGATCCAATATCGATCCCGTTCCAATACCGATCTTGCTCCAATACCGATCAAAGGCTCCTGGATCATTAACGTCATCCCTCCAAAGGTCCGGAAAAGGACCAACCATTGAAGCGGAATAACCGACACGATTGTCCAATTAGAGTCTCTATAATGATGTTCGTTCGCGCAGCAAGGGGCAGGGGGGGGGGGGGGGCTTTTCTCGTTGCGGAAAGTGCACAATTTGTGGCCGTAAATAATGACTCCTGTTGGGTGATTGGACCCGAGACAGTCGATCTGCCGCTTTTATACTTTCGTCATTACCTTTGCCCGTATGTATATTTATCGAGGTACTGCCTTCCATTGGGCATTCACGTTTCTCGTGCTCGACAGAAATCGGCGTTTGTATTATTTATCGGTGTATATAAATCCATATAAAGAAAATTATGCAAATTGTACGCGCGTAGGTAGTCGCGGCGAGATCTCTCGTACGGAATCGTGGGCTCCCGGACTCGGCATTATATATATATATATATATTCATTAATGTATAAGTATGTATTCCAGGTATAATACGTATATAGTCTTACGTCGAATTGCATGAGGCCCCGAACGAGTATTGAACGAGTACGGTAAATCACGCTTTCTCGATATACATACAACGATATATTGCCATAAAGTAAATAGAAATACCGAAGAGAACAAACACACACACAGGCAAATTTTCAAAGGAGCAAAACTTTGAGCCTCCTGGCATCGTCGTCGGCGTTGTCAATGTTGTCCTTTTCTCCTGAGACTCGTTTCCATCTTGTTACGCAAGATCGTAACGCAAAAAGGGAATGAGCTCCCGGAGTTCCCTTATTCTCCCATCGTACGCGAGAACCCTTCAAAGAGAAAAAGATTGTTTTTTTCAAAGCGCCCGGATTTGATTTTTATTCGAATTCGAGCTTGCAAGTTCCTAGCCAGGTTTGGTAAATTTTAGTCCAAGAGTACGATCTCTCGAGAAAATGACAAAAAAAGATTCGCAAATTTGAATTGCTCAGAAATATACATATTTGCGTTCAGGCGTGTGTTACGAGGCTCGACACTTTTTTCCCTCGCGCACGAGATGACTGTGACCTGCTCGAATATCGTGTACACACCGGATAAGGGATCCGGATAAGGGAGTGGAATAAGGGACGAGGGACCGTGCAGCATTAAAAATCACGCATCATCGCTCTCGTAAGGGGGCTTTCGCTTGCTTGTTATAATGCCTACGGGCATCGCGCCTCGATGCGAAACGCCGTCGTCAAGGACTGAATACATATTGGTGTTATATATATATTGCTCACGATGAAGCTGGCCAATTTTGTATTGGCACAAAAACGATTAGTGAAATTCTCAAGCCAAAAAAAAATTAAACTCCAAAAAGCAGGTAACAAAATACAAAGTACCGAAAGTTATAACTTAATATTTGTTTAAAGAATTTTAACCTTCTTGGTCCAAATTAGCCCAAAGAAATCTCAACAACATTTAAACCTTCTATGACCCAAACAAACCCAAACAGCTTGGAACAAATGAAGTTTGAAAAAATGGCTACAAAATTGAATAAAAAAAACATGAAAATTATGAATTAATTTTTTTTTTTCGAAAATTTCAACCTACTGTACTCGTACCGTGACAAACCCAAACAAAATGGAGCCTTTAAAAAGCAGTTAAAAAAATAAGAATGACGCAAAGTAAGAATAGAATATTTTCTTGCAAATTAAAAATTTCTGTACTCTAACCCAAACAAAATCGAGTGTCGAAAAAGCGATAAAAAAAATACAAGTAAAGAGAATTAGAAACTAACATTTTTTTAAAAGAATTTTATCCGTCTGTTCGAAATTCGAATAATTTCAACAATCCCAAATAAATTGGAGCTTCATAAAAAGCGGCTCAAAAATGCAACTTGATGGAAAAAAGCAAATTAAATTTATTCAAGTGTTTCAACCTTCCGTACTCGAGCCCAAATAAACCCAAACAAAATCGACCTTCAGAAAAACATTTAAAAAAATATGAATGTAAAAAACTACGAATTAAATTTATTTAAAATTTCCAACCGTCCTCACTCAAAACCAGCAAACCCAAACACAATGGCCACTCAAAAAAGCGATTAAAAAAATACAAGATAGACAAAATGACAAATTTAATTTTTTTTTTCGAGAATTTCAACCGTCTTCCATGCTGTTTTTTTTGCTTAAAAAATACTGATGAAATCCAGTCGGTTTCACCGTAAGGGCGAAAGGCTTATGAAGGGTGCTGTTACACAGATACGATTGCTATGAAGATTTACCTATATATATATACACGAATATGTATATCTAGTGAAGGGTGAAGAAAGAGGACTCTCGTCCGACGCCGGGGGTGTCACTAACAAGCAACCCTCCCCGTGTATTAAGGGGATCTCATTCACGCACGCTGTACGACCTGATATGTGTGTGTGTGTCTATATACAGGCATATATATATACACCGGTCGGTTGGGGTGTCGCTTATAGGCTGTTGTAAAGGTTGGAAAGCGTCCTTTGCGTACGCACGTTGCGCAACGACGCATGTACAGAGGATGTGCGAAGAATCGCGATTCTCACTCCGTATATGCTGTATGCACGCGTACGTTTCACGACGCGTGAAGACTATGCGTGTGCACCTCGACAGAAAGTACGAGAGTCATCCCTTAATGACTTCTTAGCAGTGACGGCGCTGCCGCGCATGCTGGCTAACGACATGACAATAATTATTCACTCCCTTTTCTATTTTTTGTTTCTCTTTTCTTCTATCCCTCATTGTCTCGACGCCATGCTCTTCTCTTTTCATTATTGTCTGGATTATGACGAGACTGCTTTATCGGTAGGTTGCGAATATTGTTAACTTGTTTGTTGTTGTTGTTGTGTTTATTGTCAGGACTCGAGAAAGGGTTTTGATAAGATTTATTTTTAAAGCGGTCTAAAAATTCTGATTCAATTTCGAGGAATAATGGTAATGGAAATTAGATTTCCGTAAAATGAAGATTCTTTGCTGTGATTCATTGGCGAAGCAGATCGACTCGGAGTAAAAGTTCTTTTTTTTTTGTATTGATCGATTCGGAATTTTGTAAGCTCAAGGCAGTATCATTGTTTAGGAATTGAAAAAAAAAAAATCGTTTGCTTGAATTTTATTATTCTGAAGAGCTTTCTGAATACGTCCGTATTCTGCCTGGAATCCGATTTGCGAGCGCTACATTTCTCTCCCGGATCTGATCCAATATTCGACTGGATACCGATTGAAAAACCAGGATCCTAATCCGAATCGGATTGTATCCATGACATTAT
>OZ010711.1:32819819-32905342 GCA_963932345.1 Ophion ventricosus | reverse complement strand
TCAAGATTATGATTTATTTATAAAACAGAAACAAAATAATAATAATACAAATTAAGATAATAGTAGTTGCGAAGTTATGTTGGTAATAACAGTACTAATAACAAAACTGTAGATGTACACTGCCGAAAAAAAGTATTCAATTTAAATGGGATCTATTCAAATCAAATTGCTTTTTTTCTTGTCTCACGGCTATATTTGTTATCAATTTTTTTTGTTCAACCTATTCTTTTTAAATATTGAATATATTCAAATTAAATACAGAAAGAATAGATTCAATTCAAATAAATAAAGATAAAACACGATATATCGCATGAATATGAGAAAGGAATATAGGTTCATGACATAAAAGTGAGGTGAAAAAAAGTTAAATTATTCTTCTTTTTTTCACCAACATGGCTGTTATTTGGAAAAAACAGGTATCGTCGTGCCTTTTATTAATAGGCGCGACTATTTATGTATAGAAAGACTAACCATTTTCCTCAACTGCAGAATGTTACAACAGTCTTCTAATGAAAACAAAGCCATGATATTTTTGAGAGACTGAATCGTGTACCATTTTTCCGGCTGTCTCTTTTGTCTTATACCACCAGATGAAACTAAATCACAGATTGATTAGGAATAAAAAAAAGTACATAGTTATTCGACGATATTAACCTTTCGTGGTCACCCCGGATAGAATCGACCCGTCGATCAATTTTTGGCGTAAATATATAATACATCCCGGCTTCGAATGAGACTGTGTTCACCATCTTACCTGGTGTTTGAAGTTTCCTCATACCATAAAATCTACGCTCTCCACATGTCGGAATAAATACCTTTTTTGGAACGCGCAATATGCTACTATTTTTTTCCCAAAAGTAGCATAACTAAGGAATATCACGACCAAATTTTAGGTAAAAATGTTGAAATTTCTCGGAACTATGATTTTTGGAGTGAAAAAGTATCTTTTTTTGCATTTTCACCTCTTTATGATTTTTTTTTAACATGTCGCCATTTAATTTCTTATAAATCAATTTTTCATACATCATCTAAAAAGTTCAAAGCATGTGCCGTAATTTTTTTAACCACTTTGAACGGATACTTTGGTCAAATACTTTTTTGAAAACTGACTGGGTAGAATCTAACCAAGTGTGACCACCGCGATTGATATTGATTTGAATAAATAAATATATTCCAAATAAATAATTTTAATAATAAAATGCAATAGGACAAATTTGATTGTGACAAAAAATCTAGTTAATACAAATTAAAAAAAAAATCAAATAGCCTCATCTAGTTATTATTAATAGAAGTTTTCTGTCAGTGTAGTAATAGTAATAGCAAGGGTATGTGTAAGGTGTACGGTGAAAGATGTAGTGAGTCGCCAGCGCATATATAAGATATACTGAATAGTAGAGCACAGTGTAATCGTACAGATGAAGAGTTAACGTTTAAAAATATTAAAAATAAGCATACAGATAATATAAAGAAGTGACGTAGGTCAGCACATTATACTGGTAAGAATAGTAATGAAAAATTGTAATTTCATCTATTAATGTGCGTTGAAAGCGATTTTAATTGAAATTATTAACCTACAAATAAGTATACTGCGACAGAAAGGAAGAGAGAGAGAGAGAGAGAGAGAGAGAGAGAAAGAGAAGAAAAAAAACCTTGGACACCTCCTTGAGCCAATCGACCGCCCCATTCGCCCTGTGGCGCGCGGTTGCCGAAACTACGAACCTATTTTCTTAATCCGGTTTGACAGGGAAGTGACACCATGTTGTGACGTGTTCCAGACTCACGATCTCTCGATCCCTTTGCCCGGATAGGATTCCTGCTTTTTTTTCGCCTTCCTCTTAACCCTCTCTCGCCTTTCCTGTAGCCACGTTTGCCTCTCGCCTATTTGGTGAATTCTAGGGACCATGGGCCGACGAGGTTGTAAGTCGATATGTTTAGCGGACAATGAGACGGCCCCACGCGGGATCCGGTTCGCTCCACGATCGGGATCGTCAATCGCCGCCCCGTTCGAACAGGTGTAGAACGCACTATGTGTTTTCAACCTAACCGTCCCTGTTCTTTCCACCTTTGTGCCCTATACTTGTCACTTTGCTATTTCCGGCTACCGAGATATTCTTGCCATGAGTGTTGCTCAAAGCCTCGGCGCGTTGTACGTCGTGCGTGTGCAAGAGAGCACGGGGAAACTGCGGAAAACCCGCTACCAATACAATTGACCGTATTTTCACCCGGTCGCATTTACGATCGCGGAATTTTGTTAAAACGAGCGATTACCCATCCGAATCCAGGCGGCTTGGTATTCCTGGATATTCGTATACGAAATACAACTCCAAAGTAAATTGATCTCGAACAATGATTACAACGCGCGCGGGATTATACTTTCGGACGTAAAGGGCCTCCTTTGTTCAGGGACCATCTTGGACGATGACTCGTGAACTTCCGAGCCGCATTAGTCTCGATAAAGCGAAGTAACAATAAAAATTGCTATATCACCCATCCGGACGATTGCTTTTTCTTCGCACTTCGACGGACAAGTTTAGTTCGTCCATTATGTCAATTTCGACAGCCCACCGAAGTGGGAAGGGTGGGGGGTTCCAAAGAGGGATGCTGAATTCCCAATAATCATCAGCAATGAGAACGAGACTCGGGACCGAGCAATGGGGCGAGAGATGTAGAGAGACAGCGAGAAAGACAGGCAGAAAGAACGAAGCTCATCCCGAAGCTCAGCATCGGATGTAAATTCGCCACGCGCATTCTCACGCACAAACGTGACCCTAAAACGTATGCAAGCGCGTTAATAAACGTTTCGGCATAATTTGTAAAATTGAGTTGCTCCGAATGCCCGAGTATTTTGGCAAGCCCTTTAAATTAAAGGCTCAGCAACGAGGAGAACGCGACGTGCGCGCGCGACTAACAATTTAATGCGACGTTCGTGACCGCTAGAAAGAGACGGAAAAATATAAGACGGTGGAAAAATATAAAGAAGCGACATGGAGGTAGGCCTCGAAAGTAAAAATTATAGGGTATGTGCGTGCGACGAAAAGGGCCCCACGAGATGAACCCCCTAAAAGAGCTCGAGAAACGACACACGATTTTTCGTCTGTCGTTTCTTCAGTGCTGTGCCCAGTTTTTCATTTCTTTTAAGACTCCCACAGACACACGTGCGCTCGTTATTAATATATTTGTACAGCTAGCGTGTATTTTAGTCACCGATCATTACGCCCCGAAAACAACCGGTGGGAATCGCACCCCTGTACTTATTTCCATTTAATTCCTCGTCTTTTCCGGTCGCTCGGTATTCAACCGCGCGTATATACACGGCGCGACAGTGTGAAGGGACAAAAAAACGAACGAAAAGGAAAAAATAATAAAAAAAACAAAAAGTGCACGGGGGATAACAAGGTGCGAGAATAATCATTCAATTACGTCGCGTGACGCAGTGGGATCCGCGCACACGTTTGGTCACGGTTCACCCTTAAAGGATGATGTGCACACACGATCCATATATATATATATATATCGAAGTACAAAGTAGAGACGCAGGAGGTGAAAAACGGATGAAACGTCTAAAACTATTTTGAAAAAAAAATACCAAGAATGGCCATGCAAAAAACTACATAAAAATCCAATAAAAAATATACGTCAAACATATATTATTCATATATTTGATTTTGGTATAAATTAATATTATTATGTATTTTATTTTGGATTTTATATGGTACATAGAAATATATGGGGTATTTCAGCTTAAATCAGACAACTATTTTCGCATCATCGTTGGGTATAGATTTTTATCGTAGAGAACCTCACTCTTGGTGTAAAAAAAAATATCAAACTTATTCACATTTTTTTCCCCCACTCCTTGCCCTTCTGCGGCTGCAAAAGATCGAAGAGTCCATTCAGGTCGTTTTTAAAATACTGAAATAAATTAGTAACGTTTTAGACGTGTTTTGTGCATTTTTCACCAAAGCTTAACTTGTGCTTTCCATATTTACTAATTCTTTTTTGTTGTGAAATTTCGATTTTGAGAATGTTTATTCGACAGTTTGGACGTCGAAAGAGTACTTTTTCGATCTACATATACATCCCACCCATAAATTGAATTTCATCTGAAACCATATGGTTAATTTTTTTGTTTACTTGGAATACCGAAATTGTACTCTTCTGCGAAACAAGGGCCAGAAATGGCGGAAAAAGGACAAAAATGCGCAAATACTTTTGAGAAAAATTCCGAAATGCTAGATCATCCAAATTCCTGAAAAAATCACGAGCAAAAAAGCTAGCCAAAAAAACATCAGGGACAACCCTTTTTCGCCCCGAGAATAATAATAATAATAATATTTTCACACGATTTCCCTCATTTTTGTTTGAGTTTGTTTGGGTTTGTTTGGATCTACGGGATTTACCTCACCTGGTTTTGGCAACTCGAGTCCTCGGGTATTGAGGCGAATAGAATGGAGGGGAGAGAAGGGTCCCCTGGAAAATGCCAGTCCCAGAAATCACCAACGTAGTCGTTTGGTGACAGTATGAAAAAGGGCCTACTCCAAGTTCGCCAGAATAGCACAGACCTTAAAAAAAAGGAAAAAGAACGCTACCTCGGTGCAATTTTTCCAAGCTAAATATGATTTTCGCAGAAAAGTCTACGTCGCGCCTATGAAAAGGGCGACTCTGTGTCTCCATTAGCGCGTTACGTGAATGCATTTTCTCCGTTGTTTTTTTTTTTGCGATATAGGCCATTGGGTGAGTGTGCGAGGCCGACGGAAAGAATTCGCGAGTTCTCGTATGAATAAGTTCCGTGTACAGCCGTCGGTACATTTGGAACGTGATGCGCGCTTATGGAGGGCCCCGAAAGGGCCGCTCGCGAGGAATTTTTGTACGAAAATTCTGAGCGTTTGAAACAAGTCTCGCGCGCGCCCAACATATAATGGATGCCGCGGCTGCAGGGAGAAACCAGAGAGAGAGAGAGACAGAGAGAGACAGACTTTCAACGTGCTATACGAGGCGACGAAGGTGAAAGAGAGAAGAAAAAGACGAAGAAAAAAAAAATTTCCCGTGTAGCAGCACATTTCAAAGAGACTACTCAGCTACGTCGTGTCCTGGTTCCCTTGCACTGCAGTCACGTACACCCAGGGGCTTACAATATATATATATATATATATATATATATATATTTACATAAAAGTACATACATTTGTTATATACAAAGCGCGCAGTCTCGCGCCATTCGCATATATAGAAGAGAAAAAAAAAACAAAAAAAAATATGTATAATCGAAAAATGTTTCGAGCCTGTGCTCAAAATGTATAAACGCGCGTATTTCCCTTGCGACATATTTCGAGTTCTCATTTTTCTTCTCTACACCTTAAACGTATTTTCGAGAATGCACGAACTCGATTATTTTTTTTTTCCTTCAAGGGTTTATTTCAGAGTATGGATAGCACGGGTGGTGTGGAAGGGTGGTGAGGGGGTGTATTCGTGACGGAGCAGCGATAAAATGATCCGGGAAAAAGTGGGACGCGGCTCAAGTGGCCTGAAAATGGAAAAACGTCATTCTCAAATTCGTAACGCTTTCAGGACTCACATCGTTCCACCGATGGTTCCTTTCAACCTTCGTAGATGCACTGAATGCATATAATCTTTTAAATATATGTGAGGGTGTGTGTGTGTGTGTGTATTTAAGTGAATGTACTTTATATAAAATATGTCTCGTTTTCATCATTCCAAAAGTGTGCCTCGGTTTGAATCCGCCGAATCCGTAGTAACTGCGAGGCGAGTGAGACGAGAGTTCACATTGCCGAGAGATGCAAGCCGGCAAAGCGAGTGAACAGACTCTGGCTTTCTCTCTGCACTTGAAAAAGTGCAGCAGGATAGCAGTTGAAGGGAATTGCTGGGATGCGCTACGAATAGAAGGGTGAACGTGCAGACGTCGAGCAATGTATGCACCGAACGAGAAGTGCATAGAGAGAGTGAGAGAGATGAGAGAAACTGAATGTTTGCTCAGTCGTCTCCGTCTCGGCTCTTTGTGTCCTCGTATTTCCTCTACCGGCTCGTTTGTCTCTTCGCATTTGGCCCGAAACCGTGTATTAAGCAAACAGCATTAATACTCGATCGTGCACTTCGCTTCTTTCCCCTCGCCTCCCCTCCAGCTGCCAAAAAAGCCCGCTACGTATGAGAAATTCGTGGACAAATTGATGCGCGACACTTGTATTCCATTTTATTTTTGGACGTTTTTAGGACTCTTCCGACTTGGTAAATTTGGTCCGTGAAAAATGCTTCCCTTTTGAAAATTATGCGGCACTCGGAAGCAAGCTAATTCGCGATGTAGGACGAGGAGATGAGGGGAATGTTATTTTGGCTGATTGGTTGCGACGAAGCTGAACTTCCGTTGACCGTACGTTGACTCGCGGCACCCGTTGGGTGGAGCGGATGAAGCAGTGATGATAACGTGGAGGGTGACGGAATCGTCTGTTCAGTCTGGAATGTAGTGGATACCTATGGAGACATAGTGCAGACTGGATAATTTATGTGCACTCGTGAACATAGGCGGCCAAAAAAACACAACCACAGCGAGACAAACCTAAACAATGAGGGTGAAGGTATCGTCTCTTCGTTGCGGAATCACCCAGACATGTCATCCATATCCTACAGATTGTACAATTCACATTCATCATCCAAACAGCATAGGAACTCAAATAAATCGAAACAATGAGAATAAAAGAATCGTTTCCTCAGTGTGTAATCGCACGTACATGTCATCCATTTCCTACAGATTGGACAATTCACATGCAACATCGGAATACCGCGACATCTATAAAATCCAAACGCAATCAGTAAGAAGGATGAAGGAATCCTCTCCTCCATGAGGAATCACCCGTTCATGTCATCTATATCCTACAGAATGGACAATTCGCATGCACCATACAATTAGCATAAAAACCCATAAAACACAAACGAACCCAATTACTGAAAAGTGTGAAGTCATCGTCCCTCTAGTGTGGAATTGCCCATACACCTGTACGCAGATCCACCGCAGACTGGATAATTTACATGCACTCATCTGCATAGTATTGGCTCGCGCTTGTGTCTACTGTGATTCACCTACCGCACTTTCTCCTTGCCCTTTCTAGCTATGCGAGCTATTGCATATACGGACTCATTTGTCGAGATTTAACCCCTAACCCACGATGGTGGTCTCGTGAGCGCCACCGCTTGGAAGCTCGATTTATCGTCGATTACTTTCTTGCGTCGAAATCCTCCGCAGCCTCGGTGCATCCCTACAGGAGTATCAAAATGAGGAAGCGAACAGCTGGAGGGCTAGAAATTGATGTATCCATTGGAAAGGAAGCTTCCTTTAGAGTGAGGACCCTCGCAAACTGCAAGAGAATGAACCAGCCCTGCCGGAGCCTCCGTGATGGAGGTTTATTAGCGATGGCAGGTGATTCGTCAATTATTTAATGAGCATCTGGCGACAAGTCCATGTCTTCGGATCTGTGAAGAGTCCTACGAGTCTGCTGGTACAAACAAAACCAAACAGCCTCGTACTAAAAAGTACAATACGAATTTAATACAAGGATACGTGGACATGCGTTTTACGTCATTGTCCTCTTCGACGACGCTGTCAGGAGGCGCCTCCAATGGAAAATTCCATCTCGTCACGTGCAACGTCATATACATGTACGTATAGCAGATACAAATGTTATGTACGTATATGTCGTACAGCGTGTACGCTTTCACAGATATATACAGGTATCCGTATCGTCAAGCGTGACGTCGTTTATGCAGATGTTCCGGACGGTCACGTGACAGGTACATGCGCTAGTGAGAGTATCTCTCTGGTAACGAGGACTCGTACAGATGCACATACGGGTAACGAGTGGTGATCGGTAGGCAGGTATAACGACGCTCACGAGGTGGGTAAGGAAGGTAAGGAATGGCTGATGGGCGAGGAGAGGGAGGTCTCTCCTCATCCCCAATCGAAATCTTTCCACTCCTTGGGACGATTTACCGCGTAATGGCCGTACGCCGTATTAGTCCTCTTAAAAAGGACTACTCTTCGGCATAATACAACACTAACGCAGCTCCCCACTATTACTACGGCTATTCGCGACTATCGGTATCGATATACTACGTCGCAACGGGTAAACTCGCTCTCTTATATCTGGCCATCGATCTTACCGGAGTCGTTGTTAGGGCGCTACGTACAGAGGCGAACCATTCCGTGTCCTGCATCCCTCGCTTCTTGGGTGTATACGTTTCTTTCTCTATCGATTGCTGGATGTGCGTGCCTGTACGCGATCATTCCTACAGCTCTTTAATTAGTGGCAGTGCAGTTGAAAATGGAAACACCACTGGGAATTGTTCGCCTGGAGTTTAGATCCATTTTGGTGGGTCCTGAAGATAGCTGCGATCAAAAAGTAATGATCCGTCAAACGGGTTCTGGTTGGCATTCAGACCTGACGGAATGTACATCATCAATGGTGTCAGAGAAAATCCCTGTCTCATGGTCATCGTTTGGTGGAGTTTGAAGACGAAGCTGTCGTTCCAAATACGCGTCAGGATCACAGTTGCCTCCTGGTGAAACCGACGTGCTCACCAACACATGTTTCGAGGATATCGGTAGCTCGGATGTCCTTCTCCAGACTTGGTGATTTTCCTATTTGCCTGGTACGATGGTAGGGAAGAAGCGAAGATCGCGTATAAGGCGAGCCAGAGGAACATACAGAACTTCGGTCAAGTCCAGGCTTTGGAAGGTTGGGGACCCTCGCTGTGTCAGATTACATCGTGTCACCTCCGGCTGGCCCGCCGGCCTGCTACTCTACACTGTTCTATATGTGCTCAAGGGTTTGGTCTCACCAGCATAGACCCGATACCGCGCACAGCATCGGCCACGAAACACACGTGTTAACATCTTGTCGTTCAAACCCCCGGGACCCCCGTCACTTTGTATCGTCGACCCCGATCCCAAAGGTCTCTCTCTCTCTCTCTCTCTCTCTCTCTCTCTCTTGGGCTCTCCTTGCTGCGTCTACACTCCAATCTTGGCTTTGCGCACGGTATGTCTCACACCACATTGACACGCGTGTGCCGCTGTACACGAATGCATACGTGGACTACTCTGATACCGTGGAACTTCGGCACGTCAAATAAAATTGCAGCGGCCTCTTTTATCGACGTTTTCCAATCGTGGTGCCGCTTTCCCTGTAGATGTAGCCTTGATACATTGGTGACGGCTTTCAATGGGTGGGGCCGCTGATTTAGATGATCGGAACCAGACGAGGTATTCAGTGCTGATAAAAAAGGGGGAATATATTGAAACCGACCGATAGATGGGGACTTTTGTCCCTAGCAATCTATACATATAAAACAGTTCCGCGACTGATTGACATATAGACAACGTACAGACTAAACCGCTGAAGATAGAATCATGAAGTTTGGAAGAAATGTTTCTAGGAAGGTATAGTGGTGCACTGAAAGAGGATTTTGCGAAAATCAACTCTTATAGAGATGAAATAGGGTGTAAAAGTTGGAAAATTGTATTCCTTGCGTGTATCAACTTGAAATTTAGTATAAATATCCTTTGAAACAAGCAATAAAACGCATATTTTAGCATTTTTAAAAATCACCCTTAATTAGGGGTGCAAAGGGGGTGTTGAAGATTATATGGGAAAATCGAATTCGATGCTTTTATGTCAATGAAATGCGGAGGATGTGTTCCTTAAAGGGCGTAGAGGTGCAGTAAGAAAGAGTTAGCTTCTCGCATGGTGAACTATATGGAGGCTGTTCGAGAGTATCGAGTGCGCAAAACTTGAACGTGCTTACCGAATACTATAAATCATACAATATTATCTACAGAACTATATTGCAAAGCCATATACAGTTGAAACCGATTACATCCGACGAATCGGATATAACGTCGGTACTGCATGGTCCCTTCAAAGTCATTGTAACCGGTTTTGACTGTAGTTATATAGCCAATAATGCCATTATATGATACTGAAGTTGAAAGTTGACAATTTTATACTAAGTTTTCATTAATTACCAACCCCTACCTCAGTAAGTGAATCTACAATCATGTACGTCTAGGCATCTACCGTGCCTGCTAAATATGACACGCTACCTTTTTTTCTTTATTTCTTACGTTTTTTCTATCGTCGTTTATCTCCTCTCTGGATAAAATCCTAAAGTTGACGCAGACAAGGTCGCGGCCAAAAGCTAGTTTGTTTATAACGAGTATTCCGAACCCTACCATCATGAAGAATCCAAAGCAGTCTTGGTATCTTCCTTTCCGGGTCATTTATCAGCCAATTTTCGTTTCTAGGACCGTCAATGAACAACCGCCACGTTCCATTCGCTGTCTACATCCCGTCAGTGAACTCCCATGAATAAACGACAAGACTAAATGAATCAAACAGGAATAACAGTTGCCGGAAGGGGAAGCCCTCTTTGTACGATCAGCGAACGAAGCACCTCTTTCATTGAACATCAATCTTGTCGTTTTACAATCGATGATTATTGCTCGTGATTGTTCGCCAAGTACTGAAGAAGGCATGTGCTACTTGAACGTTGAACAACAAAAAAAGCGGATTAACGACGCAATGGCCGGTTGGCGGATTTAATTAGACGCTTGATTAGAGAAGTTCTCGGGTTCACCGGCAATTGGCATGGTCCGGGAGATCCGGTTGTCCGGATAATTAACCGGCTCGGGAATACTTCAGGAACCATACGTGTATCTAGCTCACGTTACGATTGGCCGATCCAAGAAGAGGAAACATATCGTAATTCACGAGCGAGCATCGTGACAATGGGATCAGCGAATAAAGGACATGCTAAACAAAAAGGAGTGGAGAACCGTTTGGACGATATTTGCAGCTATCAAAGATAAATCCATCCCGGATATTGTATTCCAGTGTATGGATGAAAAGAATTGCAGTCCGACTGCCAGACGCGTATCGACCTCATAATTCCAGCTGTCCGCGATTATACGCAGGCCTCGTCGTTTCACGTACACACCATTGGGCGTTCATACGCGAGTGCACCGGATCGCTGAAAAGTGCTGGTCCCGATAAGCCACTTCCTACGCGGTCTGGCGCTAAAAAAGAGACGTGCGGCCCCGTTCGAATATCCAAATCTCAATGTGGCCTCGAGACGCGAGCGGGGGTGGAGCCCAACGTCTCAGCGAGGCTCTCTCAGAGACTTCTCTCCATCTGAAACGAACGATCGTATGTTACGTACAAAGAGCCTTCCGATTACGATAAACTGGTAAAGTTGCGGTGCGAGAAATGGCCCAACACGTAATATCACGGTCGTCAATTTCCCACTTGGCTACCGTCATTCCCAATAGGAAGCTACGAACCCTCCATTCAGATCAGTGCCGCGGATAACTTTGACAACAATGAGTGCTCGTTCCTATATCGACCGAGAAGATGCCACCAACCGCCTGATTGGACTGCCATGCCTTAATCTCCCGTCGAATAGAATTAATGGACCGAAGAAAACAATAGGAAAGAATGGCTGGCTACGAAGCTGCGTTATCATACTCGTTTTCGTTTTAAGACGAAAAGCGAGGCTACCCAATCTTGAGACTGTCTTCAACGTCTTTGGCTTCCATCTGGTCACGGTCTTTGACCCCTTTGTTCGAGTTGCCTTTCGTGATACCGGAGTCGGGCCTTATGCGACCAATGAATTTCTCTATGGTGGCTAGGCACGCATTTGTACGTACCAATTCGCCATCTTTCGTTTATCCTTCCACTCTCTGTCTCTTTCTCTATGTACAGGGTGTCTCGGATTAAGTGTTGAAAGCTTCTAGCTCAGAAAGTACGGATTTAGATGAGAAATGTTTCGAATAGAAGTTGTTTCGTTTCAAGCGGTCAAGAATATGACAGTGTCAATTTAACCTTGGCTATTAATGCCAAACTCATGCTAGGGTCACCTTCGAATTTTTTTAATAAAACCCTTTTTTTCGTCGTATATTCTTACATCTTGGCTCTAGAGCTTTTCAGAATACATACTATGGAGAAGTATTTTTCTATCTTTTTCGGTAATGCTCATACTGGCGGTATTGTAACTTCCGAGTCTCATAACTGCAAAAGTACTCGACAAAAAAATACTTATTTACAGGGTGCTTGGCACATGGACTAACGAAATTTTTTGGAGGATTGGGAGGGGAGTCATTTGCTAATTTTTTCATCCTTAGACCCGAAATTTCGCCTTTAAATCGTCATAAGTTTTTTTTGTTTGTGGTTGTAATAGCAGGAAATAACTTTTGTTGCATGCACGCAGAGTAAAGAAGGTCAATTTGAGCAAAATTTATAACTCAAGTTTAATAAAAAAAACATCAGAAACATAAAAAGTTTTTTCTTAACCCTGACCCTGGCAAAATAGTATGCCTTATTTTATCCACATAATGAATGATTTCTATGAGATGTAGCATACCATTGGAAGGGGTATAAACTAGAGAACTTTTTAAAAGAAAGCTAATTTCAAAATAGCTTTTAGTTTTTTTTTATAATAAATGTAGAAGTTGACATGTTTCATACATTTACACGTTTTTTAAGACTTTGGAAGCTCATGAGTCATTTTCTTGAAACCAATTCTATCAAATAATGATTTATTTAAAATAAACATACATTGCAGAATACAACAAAACTTATTTCGTGCTATTACAGCCACAAGTAAAAAAAGCTATGATTTAAAGACGAAATTTCGGGCAATTAACAAAAAAAAGAAAAAATATCATACCTCAATTACCGTGACACTTAGGGCATAGGGTCTAAGGACGAAAAAGTTAGCAAATGACCTCCTCGATCCTCAAAAAAAAAAAAAAATTGCTGGTCCATCTGCCGATTTTTTTGTGTCGGCCAAGCAGCAGCTTGGCTCGAGAGCTTTGCCAAACACTATACAGGGTGTTTACCCTGTATAGTGTTTTGAAAAGCTCTCGAGCCAAGCTATAAGAATATACAATAAAAAATAAGGGTGTTCTTACAAACTTTGATGTTGACCTTTTCTTGACCTTGGCCTTTATACCCAAGGTCAAATTTGTATAGGACCAAAAAATTGCCATATTTTCTGTCCTCTTCAAATGAAACGACTTTTATTCGAAACAATTGTCATTCCAATCTGTACTTTCTGAGATAAAAGCTTTTAAGACTTTATCCGTGACACCCTGTATATGTCGTCTCTTTGTACCTTGTACACATAGCCCGGTTATGCGAATGTGGTTAGCCAGCGCATAATCGCAAACCGGGCCAGCACCGAGACGGAAAACAATGGACCTCCGAGCAAAACGCTGGGCTGCTTCTGTTGCTCGAATGTGGAGAGGAGCCTTGCTTTACACCAGACGCGGCTCTCGCCCGAAGACCTTTCGCGCCCGCGGTTTCTTCAACCAGGGACTGTTTATTCTTCCTACGGTGTTGCCTTTGCCTCACCCCGCGCGGCACCGACACCATCGCCAACCATATATCCCCGGCTATATGCATGCGATAATAAATGCACACTCCCCAATGTGCATACTTACTCGTGGACACGTCCGCGTATGTATCGCTGGAAATATACAGCGGAGCTTTGGCTTTCTAATACGTACAATGAGAGCCGCGAGTGCGCAAACGAGTTACCGGGCTTACAATGACTATGTCTCGCGAGGAACACACATGCGGTAGAAAATCGAGCGGGACAATGGCCCAGAGAGCCCCAGCGATTCGTTGTAATCGTACAATTCCCACGTAAACACTTATCGTACCTCTTCCAATTGTCATTCGTCTTGGCCAATTTATCGCGGAACCAATGAAAATGGCCAATGGCCACTATGGTACTCGCAGGAAAAACCGGAAGGTGACCTGTCGGAATTCAGAAACGTCATGCTCTGGTAATGACATACCTCCGAAAGGTTCATCGAGAAATGGTACTTCTTCTGAAATTGCACTTTTCCGAAATTGTACTTTTTAGGTAGGGAGCGGGGGAAAGGGGACACATGTTGCAGCATAAAAAATCGATTCTTAACTTTCACGTAATATGTTAGTTAAACATGTCAAGAATACGCCCTGGAATCGCTGATTAGCCGGTAAGTTATAGAAATCATTGAATTTTTGTCATTCAAAACTTTAAACACGTTTTTCTGAAAACTACAGCTTTTAAGTTGTGAAAAACATAACTTTAAACCTATCGTCCTAAAATAGTATACACAATTCGATAACAATATTACCTCGAACTTGTACCTACTTGTTTATGAAAATTACTTTTTAAAAGTACTTTTGTCCTAGTTTCAGCATTTGGATGTTAAAATACTAAAAAGTTCTGGCTCATATTTTTCAGATCAATATTGAAGCCGTTGAATTTCCCACAAACAAACGACTGTCGCCAAAACCTTCCTGGAAGACCACGCCATAACGTTGTCACATCGCCATACTTATTTAATAAAAAAAATTTATTAAGGGGCAACATCTACCTAGAAGCATGAAAAAAATGTCGAAAATCGGATTTTTTTTCTGAGCAACAATCGGTGGAAATAAAACGCATTTTTTTTAACACAAAGATACATGTTTCGTTACAAAGATACATGTTTCGTTAACATTTTCAAAAAAAAATCATGAAAAAAACATGGCTGCCGCCAGATGATGTAATTTTTTTCGCGACGTTCGGCAGTGGATACTGTCTAATGGAAACGGTCCATCTGCAATAAAAAAAAACCAAACGGGTTATTCAAGTTAACAATGAATACGCACCGTTGACGATTGCCGATTTTTAAAATTGATTTTTGTTTTTACAAAATGGCGGTGAACTGAAACTGGAGCATGGAAAATAAAAAAATCGTCATTTTTACGTAACTATCAAAAAATAGAGATCGATTTTTAAAAAAGTGAGATAGTCATCGAAGTCTAAATGTTACTCAGCGTCTTTCTTGTAAATTTGAAAACAATCCATCGAGTGGTTCTCAAGATATGATGTCCACCGCCGAACGTCCCGAAAAAAAATGACATCATCTGCCGGCAGCTATGTTTTTTTTTGTTTAATATGTTTTCATGATTTTACCAAAAGGTTGTCAACACATGTAGCTTGTGTTGAAAAAATACGTTTCATTTCCACCAATCGTAGCTCAGAAAAAAAAACCTAATTTCGAAAAAATCTATTTTAGGTACAATAGTAAATTTTACCTAAAGTTTTATAAATGTAAAACGTTTTGTTCCTTTCTAAAAAAATGATTAAAATTGGCTTTTTTCGTCGTCTGCATGTAGGAAAATCTGTCCAGACGGTGATGCGTCAAAATTTTCCGTCGGCTAACATTTCGAAAAAGTACTATTTCCGGGTTAGGATATTTCCCTAGTATGACGTTTCTGAATTCTGACAGCCTGTCAACGCAGAACACTTTAGAGGGATCTTTTTCACTTGCGCAACGTTCCCTGATCTTTGGCGCACTTGCGGTTACCAAAGTTTTGCCCGATGCGGGTGTTTCGCAAAATATCCGGTTCACGATCCAGCTCACGATCCAAACTTCCGGTTTTTTGGTCCCATGACAATCACGAGGTCGAGGATGCTTCTCGTTGAATGCAAATACAAGGGAACGAAGAGAAACGCCTCCACAACTCCCTGGACCCTATTCTCGCGATTCTTGCTCCAGGCTTTTCGCCGATTCTCCCGCATCCCGAGGGAAATTTTTCCTCAGGTCTCATTGTCCGGAGGATCACGTCCTGGCATACGCAGAAAGATACACGAGATTTCGTCCCACACTGCATATGGGTACCCAGATTCCTCGAGCCTCAGGCGATAATCCACGAGTGTATGTAAACCCCCCCCCCCCCCCCCCCGATCACGCAGCCACGCTCTATTCCAGCTTAATCGGATTCCGCATATTAGGAAAACTCATTCGATGTTGTACGCGGGTGCCTTGAGTTTGTCGTTCGGATTTTTTCCCCCCATAATCCGGTGATTTGAAACACACAATACGACAGCAGTGGGAAGTCACGAGTGTATAGTAATAATTTTCAAAAAAATTCTCTGAGTATATTTCTACTCATTTTCATCGACATTGTTGATCATACATTGAGAAAATTCAGTATTTTCGCTTCAATTTGAGTCAAATAAAAATACGATGATTTCTGCTTAATTATTTCGATCTCATACACTGTCAAAAAAATATTTTATTTATATAGGATCTATTTAAATCAAATAGGTTTTTTCCTTGTCTCACGGCCTACTACGACTCTACTCGTTTCAAATATTTTTTTACTTGTTCAAGCCAATTTTTTATATTAAATATATTCAAATTAAATAAATAAAGATTAGATTCAAATCAAATAAATCAAGATAAAACACGATATATCGCATGATATACAACAATCTCCTAATGAAAATAAAGCCATGAGATATTTGAAAGACTGAATCGTGTACAATTTTTCCGTCTGTCTCTTTTGTCTTATACTACCAGATGAAGCCAAATCACGGATTTATTAGGAATAAATCAAATATTTCGTTATTAGATAATATTTAATAGATGTTGATTTGAATAAATAAATATATTTAAAATAAATAATTTTAATAATGGAATGCAATAAGAAAAATTTGATTTCACGCAAAATCTAGTTAATTCAAATAAGAAAAAATCAAATAGACGCATCTAGTTAATGTCAAAATAATTTTTCTGTCCTTTTAATATATATATATATATATATATATATATATTTATATATATATAAGAATATCCTGCATCCTTTCCTCACAGCAGCAAAAAGTGAGTTCGGTACCCAAGAGAAAGAGACCCAGGTGCCATATGGTAATTCGATATCGCGGTTTCGCGGAGCTCCCGATCATCTTAGAAACTCCAGCTCGGATGCATGCAGTGAGGAGCTGCGACCAACCTGCACGAGAAACACCCTTTTACTCTCACATCTCTCCGGCATCGCTTCTCCCTCGATTCCTCGCCTCGTCCTTCGAATCCTACACGCGGTGGACCAGGCTTCTCGTGCATGCCTTTTCGCACGGTAGCTGAAAAATCCCTTGGACCATTATACTTCGGACAAGAGTGGTACAGCAATGCTTTGTGTATATATATATGTGTGTGTGTGTGTGTGTTTGCGTGTGTATACGAGACTTTTCGTTGGATCGAATTTTGAGACGATGAGCTATTCTGCATATAGACTTATGTGTGTCGTGCAGGATTTTCAATCTTCAATTTCAATTTTCAATAGTTTTGACAATGCTTAACGATCGATTTTCAGTATTTTTTTCTGATGAGCCTGTTGGAATTACGAGGTCACAATTTTACACACAAGTGATCCATAGTCTTGCCAAGTTTGATTTTTTTTTAAATTAAGAAATATTAATTAACAATGCAGTAATAACTATTTGAACAAAGTGGCCGCCGTTGCTGCGTGGCTAATCGCTGTGGGCGCTTCTGGCAACTAGGGTCATGTGAAATGAAAAATAAAAAAATGTACTTTCTGTATAATAATGAAACTTTGGTATGACGACGTACTTTTTTTATTTTGAAAATTACGGAAATGGATGACTGAAGAAAAAAAGTTGGATTTTCGATGAAGAAAAACCACTTTAATCATTTTATATTAATGAATGAGCATAAAAAAAAATCGTCGGTTCACACAATGAAAAATGTTATAAACTATACTCTGTCCGAATTTTAAGTGAATCGGACGAATGGTTTTTGAGATAGGACTTCACATCGTTTAACAAAACAGTTTTTAAAAAAACGCAAAAAAAGGATAAATCATCTTGGGACGGTTCGCCTTTGCACTGCCAAAAAAAATATTTAATTTAAATAGGATCTATTTAAATCAAGTAGGGTTTTTCCTTGTCTCGTGACCCACTACGACCCTATTTGTTTTAAATGTATTTTTTTATTTGTTGAAGCTATTCTTTTTTAATATTAAATATATTCAAATTAAATAACTTAGATTAAATTCAAATTAATTAAATACAGATAAAACACAATATATCGCACGAATACGAGAAAGGGATACAGATTCATGACATAAAAGTGCGCTGGAAAAAAGTTAAATAATTTTTCTTCTTTTCACTAACAAGGCTGTTATTTGGAGAAAAAGGAAAGGTATCGTCGTGCCTTTTATTAACAGGCGTGACTATTTATGTATAGAAGGACTAACCATTTTCCTTAACTGCAGAATTTTACAACAGTCTTCTAATGAAAACAAAGTCATGAGATTTTTGAGAGACTGAATCGTGTACCATTTTTCCGTCTGTC
The DNA here is from genome assembly GCA_963932345.1 of Ophion ventricosus. Taxonomy (NCBI): domain Eukaryota; kingdom Metazoa; phylum Arthropoda; class Insecta; order Hymenoptera; family Ichneumonidae; genus Ophion; species Ophion ventricosus. The sequence continues at coordinate 32,887,143 of OZ010711.1, read as the reverse complement.
TCTTTTGTCTTATACTACCAGATGAAACCAAATCACAGATTTATTAGAAATGAATAAAATATTTAGTTATTAGACGGCATTAAATAGATCTTGATTTGAATAAAAAAAATATAATTAAAATAAATAATTTTAATAATGGAATGCAATAGGAAAAGTTTGATTGCACGAAAAATCTAGTAAATTCAAATAAAAAAAAATCAAATAGACGCATCTAGTCAATATCAAAAGAATTTTTCTGTCAATGTGCGCACTGGCCAATCTGACAATTCACAAAAATGGTCAGAACTCGGTCAATTTTCCGAACTTCCATCTATGTCGCAAAAATTGAAGTTAAGATCCAAGACTATAAAAGTATGCATAAAAAAATTGTTTTCGCAATATTTAAAGCTCACACATATCCTTTGAACTCGGCATGCATTGCCACTTTGTCTAACATTCGAAAAAAGTACAACCAATTTTTTTTACAACGAAATTTGTTCACCGCTTTGCTTTTTACGATAATCCGGCGCGCGCGCGCATACACCGCGAGGATCTCGCCCAAGACGAATCATTGCAGTTTATATTAATATACGTCGGGTCGTATATAAACTGTACTTAACGACTAATTAGCCACACTTAAGTGAGCAAGCATATTTTTTTTTTGCCACGCTACTACCGTGATATTGGGCGGTCCGTACGTACGCATGTACATTTCGCGTATGTGTGGATTGTTCGTTATGTACGGAGAATACGTATGGGCGTTTCGCATAATATATTATACATGTGTCTCCGTGGCGCGCAAAGTGCGAGAGTTCTCTCTCGTGCTATAACGAGTAGGAAAGAAAAGCGAAACATAAAAAAAAAAAAAAAAAACGTTGGTACACACTTTTATAGTTCTCAGCGATTACATGGGAGGCTGTATGAGCAAATGGGCTCTCTCTCTCTCTCTCTCTCTCGCTCTCTCTCTAGCTCTCTCTCTTTTCTGCTCTGTCTCTCACTCTGTGTCTTCGTCTCACCAGTGATAATTTTCCCCTGTGCGTCGTCGCACCCACAAACCGAAGCGAAACGTGCGCGCTCGCCGAACCCTTGAGGGGCAAACGTCTCTTCACCGGGATGAGAATCTTAATGCCCGACGATAAAATATATTTCAAGTAGTGTATACGCAGCGTGTACAGTGGATGCTGAATATAGCAGCGAGTATAGCTCCCTGCGCTGCTATACCATCAGCGCATCATCCTTGATATCTTGAGCGCTTCGTTCACTCGTTTCTCCTCGCGATAGTCATCTTTGACGTTTTCCCTCACTCGATGTCTCTCGGTGTCCTTCTTCATCCTTTCCTGCGTCTCCATCGTACTCGCAGGTCCATCAGACCCCACACGATCGTCCCTGCACACCACAAAGAACGAAAAAAAGACTCTCGAAAGCAAAAAAAAAGTTTCGCAACAATACAGTTCCGAATTTTTCATAGGCCTTTCGGAAATTGTCCTGAATATCGTGCTTGTCACATCGCGAAAGGGGCGCACAAAGTCCGGCGTGTGAATTATAAAAAGTTGAAAAAAAAAAACGATTTGTACGAAATTCATGTGAGATTTCTCTGCTGGGTATATCTCGGTAGGACGAGGGCAACGGGGCCGAGCGGTGCGAGCTCATTGACACGTTAAATAGAATTGGGCCGAAGTCTATATATATATATATATGCATATATATATATATAAAGGGTGTCTCAGAAGGACCTGACATTTTAAACTGCGCGCCATTTTTTTTTGCGGTGAACATAGAGTACTAATCTTTGACAACTGGCATCAGAAAGTATTGAGGTTTAGTCATGAAGAATAACACGTTCGAGCAACGCATAGAAATTGTGAAAATTCACTACGAAACAATGCAGTTATTGCAGACGAAGTTTCATGGTCCTGTTATCTCGCGCCGCGGTCGATGTGAATTGGCCACCAAAATCGTACGATTTGACGACATTGAACTTCTTTCTTTGGAGTTTTCTGAAAGGAAAAGTGCATGCCAATGATCCACAGACCATTCCGGAGCTCAAGAAAGCAAGTGGACACACCATTAATGAAATTAGTCCGCAATTATGCCAAAATGTTATTGAAAATATTGTCAAAAGCGTGAACGTTTACAAAGAGGGACGAGGCGGCCATTTATTGGATATTGTGTTCCACAGGTAACCTCTATGTTTGTACCTTATATGAAAATAAAAATATTCGTACTTTTTAAATAAATAATACGTTTTAGTAATAAATTAAAATGTCAGGTCATTTTGAGACACCCTGTATATATATATATATATATATATATATATATATATATATATATATATATATAGGGAAAGCAGGGCACTCGTGTGCGTGCGTCTCACCTCGTGTAAAATAATATCCTCCTATGGTTATATATTCCTGGCACGGTGAAAGAGTCGAGCTGTCGGTTCGACAAAAAAGACGGAAAAAAAAAAGAAATGGAAGCACGCCATTTGGAAATCGACACCGGGGCGTACAAGCGGCGAATAAGGAGGAAGAGGGCGAGGAGGATGAGACCAGCCCTTTCTGTGCCGATCAGCGGGCGAGAGCGTGAGATAAAATCTCACTTTTCTGTGAAACACGCGCGGTTCCCCGGCTTCTCTTTAAAAACAAGAAAGATAAATATTACAGAGAATAAATGTAGCATATATATATATATATATATATATATATGTGCACAAAGATGTATAGAAAAGATCGACGATTTTTTTCTGTGCTCCACCCTCGAATGCCGGGCATACTTTAGGGTGGCGATTATATTCCGAAGGGACCACTGGAAATGGTTGGCTAGTAACGGCCATGGAAGAGCAAGAATTAACATTATAATTAATGGTGTAAAGCTGTATATATATACACTTATTTATTTTCTTTTTTCCAAATAACAGCCTTGTTAGTAAAAAAAAAAGAAAAAAATTTCAATTCAATTCGAATCTAATCTTTATTTATTTAATTTGAATATATTAAATATTTAAAAAGAATAGCTTGAACATAAAAAATATATGAAACAAATAGGGTCGTAGTAGGCTGTGAGACAAGGAAAAAACCTATTTGATTTAAACAGATTCTATTTGAATTAAATTTTTATTTTTGCAGTATATACATGTACATAAAGCACTGCGAGAAAATAATTGGAAAAATGGTAAATGAGGAAACGAAAAGCAAAACGACAATAGAATATAAGTTGTAACAAAATGTTGTAAGGGTAAACGTGTATGTAGTGGGGGGGGGGGGGGGGGGTGGAGGTTTCTGTCTAAACACCCTGAAGAGGTATACCTTAATAGACCATAGACTATACATAACTTAATAATAAATCATGAATTAAAAAAATTATTCTAATATGTAAAATAAATACATATATGAATGAATATTATTGAGCTATAACGTAAACGAGGAAAGAGAACTCCATTGGACTTAAAACGGGACGAACATTTTTATTTTTTCATCAACGAGTAAAAGCTTTCGCCACCCATCACAGAAGTATAGTTTGCACAAAATAGATCCACCTAACCGAACCCAAAATAGACAGTAATATAAATATTCAAAACTTATTTCCATCCGTCACTTGCGTAACAAAAAAAAACGGAAAAAAAACATGTTTCAAAAAAATAATTGGCTGGATCTTTTGGTTTTCCTATTTAACGATGACGAAGTGTAAATTGAGATTTTGAACGTTATTACGGCCAGTAGCCTTCTGCGGTGTATCGTGAAAGCAGATCTCGAAATTCTTCGGCGACCATATGGACTGTGCGCGAAGACACGGTGCTCTCCGTCGTCGTTGTCACGACGTGTTATTCGATCACGCGTCCGTTCAACCTACCGCAATGCCCCAAATGAGATGCCTCTGCTCACAATAAAATTCCATTCGAAATAAACCTCGACCTGGTACGTAAATCTTATATATATATATATATATATATATATGTATCTTGGAGGGGGCACAATGACCCAACTCAAAAATCGTGGAACTCGACGGCGGATCAAATCTAATCATTAATTGCTGGAGCATTGATAACTATCGTCTATTTTTTTCATTCTTCCTGTAATTCTTTTATACAAGCATTTATTCACCTAATCATTATAAATTTAATCATTAGTGAATTTATGCATTAACCCTTCGTCGACACACATCAAAATTTAATCGCGGTGGCCACACTTGATTCGATTCTACCCATTCACTTTTCAAGAAAGTATTGTGACCGAACTATCCGTCCGAAGTGGTTCAAAAAATTACGGAACATGCTTTGAACTTTCTAGATTATGTACGAAAAATTTATTTATAAGAAATAAAATGGCGACATGTTAAAAAAATTCATAAACAGGTGAAAACGCAAAAAAAAAGACACTTTTTCGCTCAAAAAAATCATAGTTCCGTGAATTTTCAACATTTTTATCTAAAATTTCAACGTGATACTCCTTAGATATGCTACATTTGGGAAAAAATAGTAGCATCGTGCGCGTTCCACAAAAGGTAGTTATTCCGAGATGTGAAAAGGGTTAATTTTATCGTATGAGGATACTTCAAACCCCAGATAAGATGATGATGGTGAGTATAGTCCCATTCGAAGCCGAGAAATATTAAATATTTAGGCAAAAAATTGATCGACGGGTAGATTCTACTCAGGGTGACCACGAAGGGTTAAACTATTTACGTCCTCGTACCAAATGTCTTATTGCTTATTTTACTCATTCAAATAGTATTTAACTTTGATAATAATGATAATAATAACAATAATATTCGGATATTATTGAATATGAAATAATTCTTTAATAATATATATAATAATATTAACTAATAAGCAATAGAATAGTAATAATATCCAATATATGGTAATTATATAATAATATTACAAACAATATTAGCTAATAAATAATATACTAATAATAATAATATTGGGTGAAGTAAAAAGTTCTGAGCGTTTTCCGCTAGATGTCTTTAGTGAGCCATATCTCACGATGTATCCATCGTATCGGGTCATACTATACGGCGATTTAAAGGTGACATTACGCTTCAAAAAAAGTTCTTTGACAGTTTTGTGTTTGGTGAAGCCAGTTGTGTGTTACAGCATTCCAAAATAGAGGTAAAAAAAGAGAAAATTAAATACATTCTTCAGTACCACTACGACCAAGGTGAAAAGGCGGAGCAGGCGGCCAAAAAAAATTGTGCTGTTTATAGAGCCAATACAGTATCGAATGCAATAGCAAAGCGGTGGTTCCAACGATTCCGTTCTGGTAATATGGACGTCGAAGATGAGGCACGCTCTGTTAGGTCAATCGTCGGAAATGTCGATAAAATCATGGAAATCGTCAATCGTGAGCCGGCCCAAACGATCGCCAAGCCCGGATTAACGGCTAAGAAGGTTTTACTGCGTGTTTGGTGGGATTGGAAGGGAATCATCCACTATGAGCTGCTTCCATCGAGCCAAACACTCAATTCGGACCTCTACTGTCAACAACTGACCAGATTGAAGCAGGCGATCGACCAGAAACGGCCAGAATTGGCCAATAGGAAGGGTGTTGTGTTCCATCAAGACAACGCCAAGCCGCACACATCTTTAACAACGCGCCAGAAGCTCCGAGAGCTTGGATGGGATGTTCTATCGCACCCGCCGTATAGTCCAGACCTGGCACTCAAGAGTACAAAACTGGCCTCAAGAGAGGCTTGTGAAAATGAGCTGGTCGAGTTTTTTACCAATAGGGACGAGGACTTCTTCAATCGCGGAATTATGAAATTGCCTTCAAAATGGAGAAAAGTTATCGAACAAAACGGCGCATATTTGATCTAAATCGGATAATCCTAACTATGTTAATTTCATCGTCGAAATAAAGCAAAAAAACGCTCAGAACTTTTTACTTCATCTAATATTTGGGTAATATTGATTATAATATACAAACAAATATTTAATATATTATATTAATATATTAAAATTAATATCCGAATAATATTTAAGTGGTAAAAGCCACGTGAGTATTATCCGTATAAGTGAAACGCGTGAGAAAGCTCATTCGGCACGAAGGATAAAATTATAAAATGAATAAATCATTAAATCAATAATGAGTAGTTTGCCACGTAAATATTATCCGGATGCGATAAATGCATAGATAAAAAGGTCGAAGCCGGGTGTGGATGAAACAAAGAGAAAAACCTGTCCAGATAAAGAAGAACAAAATGGACAGGGAGATCGTTCGATAGGGGGAACGTCGCGTCCAATCGCGATAATAAAAGACGAAAGCCACCCCTTTGCGGTACTTTCGACCATTGTCTCGTTGCTTCCGCTGTTCTACGCTTGAGCATTGTTAACCTAATTTTTCGTGGTCAGAGGCATGACCGGCCCGATTAGCGCAGTTTACCCGGATCATCCCCCGAGTTCTCGAGCGGTGGTAACGCGAGCGCGCGCGTGAATTACGGGCTCTTTTTTTTCTTCATTCTGACCAAAGGTCCATTTTGACCCTATTCCCCGTGCGCATACACCTACTCGTATCTGATCTTGTCGGAGGGATCCCGGGGCGCGATACACGCAGCCTGCACACGAGGGTGAATGAAATTTCACGGCTGCATTCTTCAGACGTGCGTATCGCAGCCCCTGCCCGTCACGATCTCTTGCTCACCGTGATGTGCCTCTCCCCACAGCCCCTCCCCCTGCCCTTCCGCCCCGTCGTGGTGCGCCCGAATTTTCCACTGGCTCGATATCTGCAACCGGACGAGGGTGAGACAGCGAGAGATGAGTAATATTTATATCTAGATGGTTTTTGGGGTGGTCGCCTCTCGTCAAACAGATACGAATCGCAGTTCTTCTGTTCTTTGATGTACAGGCGCTGCTTCCAGAATTTTTGTAACTTTTCAGATACACCCGCCAACCAGTGTTGGACGTAAATCAATTAAACTTTCAATCAGTTCATTAATTTACTAAAAACGTAATTGCAATTAATTTAATTGCAATTAACTATTGATTGCATGTTGCAATTAGTTTATTTGGATTAATCTGTATTAATTATAACTCGCAATTAAAACAATTGCAATTAACTTTTTTCATTGTTCTAAGAAACAATTAAAACTAACAATTAGCATATTTAACCCTTTGTGGTCACACTGGATAGAATAGTCCCGTCGAACAACTTTGAGCGTAAATATGTAATAGTTCCTGGCTTCGAATGGGATCGTATTCACCATCTTACCTGGAGTTTGATGCACAATAAAATTTGTCCTCTTCACATGTCGGAATAAATACCTTTTTTGGAACGCGCACTATGCTACTATTTTTTTCCAAAAGTAGCATATCTAAGGAGTATCACGTCTAAATTTTAGGTAAAAATGTTGGATATTCACGGAACTATGATTTTTTTTAGCGAAAAAGTGTCGTTTTTGCGTTTTCACCTCGTTATGAATTTTGTTTAACATGTCGCCATTTTATTTCTTATAAATAATTTTTTCGTACATCATCTCGAGAGTTCAAAGCATGTTCCGTAATTTTTTAAACCACTTCGGATCGATAGTTTGGTCGTAATAATTTTTTAGAAAACTGACTGGGTAGAATCGACCCAGTGTGACCACCATGATTGAGTTTGGAAGTGTGACCGCGAAGGGTTAGCTTTACACATATCAGATACGACGTGTTTGTTTGGGTTCTCTAGGCTTACGCAGCGCCCTATACAATAATCAGTTTTAATTGTTACTTTTTAATAAAATACACCAGAAAAGATTCAAAATTGATTAGTTTCTAATTGTGGAAAGTCACGATTAACAATTGATTAATTGTTAATTGCGACTACATCATTTAACAATTAATTCATTATCAATCGCATTTTTACAATTACGATTAATTAATTGTTAATTGTTATCGTCATGATTAACAATTAATTAATTGGTAATCTTTAGTACCCTAGCGATTAAATTTTGCTCAACACTGCTGCCAACCTGACGAACATTCGTTCCTAACTTGCTGGATCTTGGTTTATTTGGGTTTGAGTTTGTTTTTTGGGGCTTGGGTTTAGTTTATCATGACATTTGGGTTTATTTGGGCTTGAGCCTGATTGGGTTTGGGTATATTTGGATTTGTTTATTTGGGTTTAGCTATGATTGCGTTTGGGTTTGTTTTGGCTTGGGCTTGATTGGGTTTGAGTATTTTCGTGTTTGTTTGGAAATTTCGGTCTGGGATGATTCTTAATTTTCTCTCGGACTTTGGACATCAATGAATTTATCGCCGTTCCTGAAATTGCGACGTTTTTTAATGTCCGAAGAACACGCCCTTCTTCTTATTGTATATTATCGTCGCGATAATTATCACAGTTGCTATATTTATCCAGGGGCTCGAGGGATAAAACGGGGAAAAAAAATTATTTGAAGAAACGGATAAAAATTTTCGTGGGACTGGATCAAGGAAGAGATTTTGAGAATTGAGTGTCCTGTCGTTGCGTTGTCACGTGGTACTACTTTCCTTCTCTCTCTCTCTCTCTCTCTTGTTCTCTCTGTTATACCGCGAGCGTATATATACAAATGCTCATTAAAACATTTAATAGCAGCAATATAATCGATTATTTATAGTGATATTTAAAACTGGAAACGCCACATCCCCGTTTTGTCGTGCGGCCGTGTGGACCCGGGCGCGGGACGACGCGGGGAACGTCCCCCGCCGGGGCCGCGGCAGAATATCGCGGATGAAGACGTTCGAAGGCTTTACTGCCGATTCGTCGTGATGAGTCGCCGCGCGGTTGGTGGCGTTGCACCGTCGTCGGGTCATGAGCTCTCTCTCTCTCTCTCTCTCTCTCTCTCTCTCTCTCTCTCTCTCTCTCTCTCTCTCTCTCCCACTCTCGCTCCGTTATTACAGCGAGACAAATACATGCGGACGCCTCGTTCTTACCTGCGCTGTAATGCGTTAAAGTTGACAATGTTCGGGACTCACAATTTATTTTGGTTTCGGAAACTTGTCGTCACGGATCAACAGGCAGCAACAAGTGTTACCTTTGTAGAAAAAAAAAATCACAAAAAAGAAATTACCTTATTTTATAATTTATTATATTGTATTGTATTATATTATACTAGCTTTCGCTCGTGTGGAATTTGGCCCATGGAAACTTGAGTACCAGTTGCACCCCTAATTAGGGGTTGTTTTAAAAAATAACTAAAATATGCGTTTTATTATTTGTTTTGAAGAATGTTCATACCAAGTTTCAAGTTGATTTACGCAAAGAATATAAATTTCCATACAAACTTTTACACCACGTTTTAACCCCTTAAGAGTTGATTCTCGAAAAATCTTCTCTTAGTGCATCTCTACACTTTCTAAGGAAGATATCGTCCAAATTTCATGTTTCTATCTTTAGCGGCTTAGGCTGTGCGTTGTCTATATGTCAGACAGTCAGTCACAGAACTCTTTTTTATGTATAGATTATATTATATTATTTTACATTATATTATATTATATTATATTATATTATATTATATTATATTATATTATATTATATTATATTATATTATATTATATTATATTATATTATATTATATTATATTATATTATATTATATTATATTATATTATATTATATTATATTTTATTATATTATATTATATTACATTATATTATATTATATTATATTATATTATATTATATTATATTATATTATATTATATCGCAAACGATGGGGGCCCCGATATATTAATATGTATATGTACATATATGGACACACACATAAATAAATACCGGCTCAATTTCTATAGTTGAATCGCCGGCCGTTACTTTATGCACGCAGCGTACATAAGTTGGCATCGATAAAGGCTGTTTGAAACCACTCATCGGTCGTGCGGAATGTAACGCATTAACGTTATAGATACGGTCGACATCGGACATGGGCCCATTGCGAACCTCCTAACGATCGTGATCACTAACTCTTAAATCTCTCACATTTGTAACGCCTCCGCTGTTTCTCTCTCTCTCTCTCTCTCTCTCTCTCTCTCTCTCTCTCTCTCTCTCCTCTCTCTCTCTCTCTTGCTGTTCTCACCAGCCTGATCTCGCATCTGCGATCGTGCCGAAATTGTATTTTTTAATTAATTTTCGATTTACCACGATATTTTCATTATCAAAGACTGAAGAAGAGATACTAAGCGAGAGCGAGAGAGAGAGAGGAGATTCCCGTACCAATACCTCACCGTGGATCTTCCATATCTCAACTATTGATCATATCGTCACAACGAAACGTATCTTGCAATCATCGTCACACCTTTTCCATCACTAACTAACACCAATTATCACCCTTTAAAAAAATAAATAAACAATATACATTTTTCTCTCCCCTCGCGTTTATCCAATGTCCCAAGTATCGAAAAGTAAGAAGAGTAAAAAAAAACAAAAAAGAAGCAATGGCCTGAATTATCGGCCACCAGGTACCGTACGAGTGCGTCCGCATGACCGGACCATTACATCCCGTTTCATTATTTATGTGTGTCGTCGAGAAATCGAGACTTTCTAGCACCGTGTACCCTCATACTGCATCCAGATTCATATACAGATATACACACATATGTATATATATGTTGATATATACATATATACATGTAGATACATATATGTACGACGATTGCAGGGTAATGCTGTTGGAGAATCGCGGTGCTTCACTCAAGCTGTCCGGAGCTTTGCTACTATGTTATGCATGAACGATATACCCAACGTTCCTCTCGGTTAACGAGCTATCGGAACAAAACCGCGCTGGTACGGGGCGCATTACAGGCGCGGGTTACCGCGTATTTCCGCGAGTGTACACGCACTAAATATATATATATATATATATATATAGTAGCAAGTAGAGTACGCATACCGCTGGACGTAATAGCTTCTAGCTTGTGCTTCGCCCATCTCTTTTCGCTAACCCTCTCGTTAATCCCTCACTCTCTCGCCTTCGTCGTTTTCGCGTACTATAACCCTATAATATATATATATATATATATATATATATAGAGAGAGAGAGAGAGAGAGAGAGAGAGAGAGAGAGAGAGAGAGAGAGAGAGAGAGAAAGAGAGAGAGAGTATTCAAATGCCCGCATTATGGTAATGACGCGTGCACATACAGAAATCCCGAGGCAAGATAAATTAATCCATGAGATTATCGTGAATAGCAAAGATGTTATTATTTAAGTTGAGCGCAAAATTTTATTTTTAATTTTCTTGTTTTCTGGCGAAATAAGGCTTTTTGTCTAGACAGCTGTTTTAGAAGTGATTTTTAAGATGGAATAACGTTTCAATTGGTGTCGTTTTTTTTTTCTGAAACTTTTTACCAATTTTTCTTGATCCTTCAAATATATATACAAATTAATTTTAAAAAACAATTATTATGATGTATATTTGACGGAATAATCACTTTCAAAGGATCCACTAACCTTGGTGTGGGTCTACCTACAGAAGATGCTCGAAGTGATGACCCTCGACTTGTAAGCACTTGTTAATTCGCTGATGAAAAGACCGTCTAACTTCAGCCAACATTTGTGGTGTAATTTCGGTACATGCTCGGCGTATTCTTTCTTCGAGCATCTTCTGTAGGTAGACCGAAACCAAGATTAGTGGATCCTTTGAAAGTGATTACTCCGATATTTTTCGTTTTTTCGACTATTTTCATACTTTGCGTGACTAGAATTACCTTGTGTTGTAGGTCGCTGAATTCGTCTTAAAATCGGTAATAATGTCATCGAAAAAAAAATACATGGTTCCATTTAAAAAAGTGGAGTTGACCTTGACGTAGCTTCAGCGCCTCCACCGATAAAAAAATAGGGTGGTCCAGTATGGCGGCCTTCTCGAACACTGAAATTTTGTCTGAAACATTTTCGGATATGATCAATAGTTTGAGTGCTATTGCTCTGTAACACTTTATGTGCCTCACCCTGTATATGTATATCATGATGGCAATTATAATGTTGTTTTAATTTCTGATCGGCGCGAACGAATATCGAGGAATCATATAATAATAGATTCCTCGTAAAACCAGATGACAATGATGATGATGATATATGTACAGCGAAAAAATATGAGGAAAAAAATTAAATATATATATTTAATTTTTTTCCTCGTATTTTTCGAGAGAGAGGGAGAGAGAGGGAGAGAGAAATACATTCACCCACACACATATATAATCGTAAATAATAATTATGCGAATTTTCACTCGGCGCTGCGTTTATTGTCGACAATGACTACTCCCAGCTCTCAATCTCGTAAATTCAGAAAAATTCTGCCGTATCGCGTTGCGGCTCGGAGAAGATACTCGAAGCTCGAAGAAATAACGCGCTCGCGTTATTTCTTCGAGCCACAACGTTTTTCCGCACGTTCAGGCCCGTGGGTCGGACCCACAGGGTCAATGACATTTAAAAATGTTGTTTCTTCACGGTCGGGCATAGCTCAGCGTGCATCGCGCGTGCGTGCGCGTTAAACGCTCGGATTTTCCGGTTTGTTGCGTTTTACTTCCATTGCGCATGCACATACACACACACACACACATCTATATATATATATTATACGTAATAGAATTGGAAGAGATAAAAGTAAGCAGACAATAGGAAGTCAGGTGCGTGACGAGCGTGCGTTTCCTATAGCACCTATATAACATATACGTCTACGTTAAGAAAATGCTATTCCGTTCCAACGTCGAAAATTTCTGAAACACGTTCCTCACCAATGGTTTTGGCTTTGTTATTTATTTATAAACAAGGTGACAATTGTAAGGTCGACTTGTTTTTTTTAAGCCGTTACACCGTTTCGGGGCTCGGAAAAATAGGTATAAAAATAACTTTTTTTTACACAACTATTTAATATACAAAATAATTTTTATTTTTTACTCATACTTTATAGTTTTATGAACAAATAAAAGAAAACGAATACATTTTTTTATCAAATATTGGTGATACAAGTCATCTACAATAGTAGGATCCATCTTTGAAAATCCTTGCCGATAGTGAAATTTTTTTTCTCCGTTAGGCATCGTCCGAAAAATAAAAAATAACATTTTCTTGTAAAGAAAAGTTATAGCTAAAGTGGAGCATAGCGAAAATTAAAACGAAAAACATTGTCGAAATGACGGCTGTTTGGAAAAAAAAACTATGATTTTTACTAAAATTTAGACTTTTAAAAATTAATAAAAAATGAACGCGGTATCTAATGAAAAAATCCGATGCTACATTCTAGATAATATTATAAAGAACGTGTGGTATAAATTCCTTTGAAATCGGTTGAGTGGATCTTGAGATATTTTGTCCACCAGTTTGAAAAGAGAGTCCTACTAGCCGACTGATATCTCCGCCATTTTTTATTCTTTTATTTGTTTTTTTATTTGTTCATAAAGCTAGAATGTATTTATAAAAAATAAAAATCATTTTAAATATTTAATACTAGCGACAGAATAAAAAAAAATGTATACCCATTTTCCTGAGCGCCAAGGTGGTGATGGCAAAATATGATTGTTAATGGTTCTTCAAGTCCTCTTAAAAAAAATGAAGTATATTTTTGTGATGAGTAGTATTTGCTAGGAAAAATTGAGCATTGTTAAAAAAGATCGAAAATTCATTTTGCGTACAGCAGAATGAAGTTAATTCAATTCTGAACTCGAAACACTCCTGAAAAATATCTGACTTTGAATGAAAAAGGATCCTTTTGTCTTTGATCATCGATATCTCCGTAACCAATAATCGCACAGACAATTAAGGGGCAGTTTTGAAAACTTGAATACATTTCCTATAAGATCCTTTCAATGATTTTTGAAAAACAATTTTTTGTCCACCCTTAACATCAATTTGGAAAAAGTAGAAAAAATGACAGTTTCTGCTGTTTCAGTAAATCTACCAATACTTTACAAATATTCATGGAATGACTAATGTTGCCAGGTTTTTTTTCAGCCTAATGTACCCCCAATGGCCCAGTAAATTTTCAAATTTTTCACAATTTCACCATTTCATGCTATGTATATGCAACCAAAAAAAAATCTATTTTTTTCTTCAATTTTTTTCCATTAATTTATAGTTTCTGCGTCTATAAAAAATGAAAAATAAAAAAAAATATCGATTTTTCCTTTCATTTGGATGAAAATAGTCGACAATTGTGAAATTTTTTTACTGGAGCCAAAAGTATCGTATTTTCTTCATATATATATATATATATATATATATATATATATATATATATATATATTATATATATATGTGAAGTATGCTGTGCTGCATTTGTGTGTACATGTGTATATGTGCTGCATTTCATTTCAGTTGATGGTGGAGTGGCTCGCGTGTGCCACGACGAGCGTGGTGCCCTGTCACATGGTAAGGGGTAAAAGCATTCGTTTTAATAACCGAATTAGTTAAGCGGGGCTCATATACCGGTATACATATGTATACGTATAAAGTTACGCGCGTAAGAGGGAACAAATTTTACAGATGTGCCACCGTTGGTGATCACGCACTTGGCGCGAGGACCGCGACCACAGTGTACAACGTTCGAGCCTCCTCATATACAATAACCACCGACGTATCTTTTCCAACTCGAGTATACGTATGCAACTCGTGAGCCATAAGAATAAGAAGAAGAAGAGCTTAAAAAAAAAGGGAGAAGAAATTACATTCGGCGGTGAGGACGATCCATTCGGTTTTTTGTCAATCACGCGGCCGGCTCGAGAAACACGTCCAAGAGGGTTGGGGGAAGGGGGGGGAGCAATAATTAACAACACTGGTTTTCGTTATTGAAATTTATCGCGTCTTTCATTTCCTCTCGTAGTCTCCCCCTCTTCAACGAGATATTACACGTAACTTGAGCCTCCCCGAAAAGTGGGGTTGGAAAGAGAGGCAATAAAAAATAAGTTCACCCTCTTTGGCTTTGGCGAATAATAAAATTATTTTTTTTTTCGGTGCTTTAAATCGCACGCGACGTCTCCCGAATATTAAAAAAATTTTTTTTTTAAATCAGATAAATAAATTGAAATCATCTTAAAATCGGATAAATAAATTGAACATTTTAAAATCAGATAAATAAATAAAAATTTGATATTGATAAATAAATTAATATTTCATTTCAACAAATAAATTGACGTTTCATATTAATAAATAAATTTATATTCGATAATGACAGATAAATTGATATCGATAATGAAATTGACAAAAAAAACATTGCTAAGTAATTTTTCAAAATAAAAAGCATTCATCACGAGTTCTCGCACTAATCGTGGCTTAATTGAAAGGGACTTCTATTTCCTAATCGTTGGGAATTCGCGACGAAGGGTCTCATAACCCTTTGCTCCAAGAATCGCTTTAACCCTCGGGGTGAGATCTCATCAGGGTGGAAGAATTCCGCCGGTCGCAGTGCGCTACTGAGAATAATTGTTTCGCGACGCGAGTCCCTTAAGGCGAGATATACGAGCTTTGCCACGATTTGATACAGTGGCCGCGCGAAGGCTGAAGGGCCGGAATGAGAAAATCACCGAGAAGACACGTGTGTTTGTATCCTTGAAATTCTCGTATCATGCGCACGCGCATATATGCGCGAATTCCTCGCTGACTTTTAATGACGCGCGCGCATTGACGCGCATCCGGATTTGAAGGGCGTGAAAAGCGCATTCCACCGTTCTTTGCAAAGCGCTTTGAT
This sequence comes from Ophion ventricosus, assembly GCA_963932345.1. Taxonomy (NCBI): domain Eukaryota; kingdom Metazoa; phylum Arthropoda; class Insecta; order Hymenoptera; family Ichneumonidae; genus Ophion; species Ophion ventricosus. The sequence continues at coordinate 32,871,538 of OZ010711.1, read as the reverse complement.
GCTGCAGCTACGCACGGGGCTTTGAGCTTCTGTTCATCGTGACTTTTCTCGCTACGCTCGTCTCCGCCGCTGTTCCTTATTTCCCTTTTCGCCTACAAATCAAATATACGACGCGTGGGGTTTTTTTTTCCACCTCACCTGCCCTATCGGCGTACACCTCTGTGTTCACAGGGATCAACGCCGCTCGCCCGCCAGCCAGGTAGTAAACTCTTCGACGCTACCATTTTTACCTATACCGGGGTCAAGCGGCAACGCGCTGTTCGATGCCACTCTCGCTCGCCTCGCAACCAACCCCCGTAGAATTTGCAGGACTCGCGCGTGAACGAGTGCCGTGTCCCTTTGGCCTCTCGTCTTACGTGCCCCGTGCCTCATCACAGTCTAATGCATTTCTTCCACGAAATGTCAAGAAAAAAATTACAAATTTAAACTCTCCGAAAGATCAAATTCACTGACCCCATCAACTTTATTGATTTTTTTTTTACGTTGTATTGTCTTTTTGATTTTTTTTTATTGGTGATAAACTTATGCGAAGGGTTTGCCGGTAAATATTGAAGTGAATTGAATTTTCTCAAGATGTCGATAAATTAATTTATCGTATATTATATTGTATTATATTGTATTATATCATATCATATTATATTATATCATATTATATTATATTATATTATATCATATTATATTATATTATATTATATTATATTATATTATATTATATTATATTATATTATATTATATTATATTATATTATATTATATTATATTATATTATATTATATTATATTATATTATATTATATTATATTATATTATATTATATTATATTATATTATATTATATTATATTATATTATATTATATTATATTATATTATATTATATTATATTATATTATATTATATTATATTATATTATATTATATTATATTATATTATATTATATTATATTATATTATATTATATTATATTATATTATATTATATTATATTATATTATATTATATTATATTATATTATATTATATTATATTATATTATATTATATTATATTATATTATATTATATTATATTATATTATATTATATTATATTATATTATATTATATTATATTATATTATATTATATTATATTATATTATATTATATTATATTATATTATATTATATTATATTATATTATATTATATTATATTATATTATATTATATTATATTATATTATATTATATTATATTATATTATATTATATTATATTATATTATATTATATTATATTATATTGTATTGTATTGTATTGTATTGTATTATATTATATTATATTATATTATATTTTATCATATCATATTATATAGCATTATATTACATTACATCATTTCATTTGAATCGCAAGGACGTGTCTTCGAACGCAATAAAACGAGAAGCAAGCAACGTATAATTTTCCAATATAGGCCCGGTTTAATTAATTAAACACGCGTGATTAAAAATTCGTCGGACCCGCGACGTTGTACTCGGTAATGTCCCTCCAAATGATTAACGCGATTCGCGTCCCGACACATTGACTTCGTCTCTATCGTCCGTGTATATAAAACACGTACATTGACGCGAACGCGCGCGACACCTCCGCAGGAGAAGACGAAGAAATTTAAAAAAAACGTATGGTGGCGAAAAGGAGAAAAAATGGGAAGGGATACGCGCGGCAAAAAGTGCGTCCTGTTCGAGTTCTCGCATAACTTAAGCGGACAGTGTTTTGATCGGATTCGTTAGCGCGAGCTTCGGAGATGCGTGAAACGTGACATGGCGTTCGAGGTGTGGCGAGGCTCTATCAAACTTTTGCGCGCTGTCCCTCCAGCTCAAATCGTCCCTCACGAGCTTGTTACATCCTTCGGGCCGTTCGTCTTACTTGAAAAAAAAAAAAACGAAAGAAAAAGCTGCGAAATGTGAACAAAGAAAAAGAATTCGATGAACTTGAAATATATATATACAGGGTAACAAATATAAAGTGGCCATATGTTTTTTAAGGATCTTGCCCGGAGATTTTGCAATCGAGGAAAATATGATTTCGAATGGTTTTTCAAGTCCCCTTCGAAAAAAATATATATATCGTATTTTTTCGATGGCTAGTATTCGCCAGAAAAAAATTGAGTATTTTGGAAAAAAAAATCAAAATTCCATTTTGAGTTTAGCAAAACGAAGATAGTTAAGTTCCTGACAACGCGCGTTGAAAAAAAATTCTTTCAGTGGAATTGAATTCCATTGATCCACTTGAAAATGCATCTTTGATCATTTTTTTCCTCGACCACAGAATACACAAAAAAAAAAGGTTTTCATGTGTGTTGCGTATTCAGAATTCAGTTATCTTCATTTTGCTGTACTGAAAATGGAATTTCGGATTTTTTCCAGAATGCTCAATTTCTTCTAGCGAATACTACTCATGACAAAAATCCGCTTTATTTAATTTTTTCAAAGAGGACTTAAGAAACCGTTAAAAATTATATTTTTCTTAATTGCAAAATGTCCCGGTGAGAAACGTTAAAAAAAATACATGGCCACCTCATAATTGTCACCCTGTACATATATGTATATTCGAATGGCTTTTCGCCGGTAATTTGTCGAACGCATGAGTATATCCTGCGCAAAAGTGTTTCTTTCCTTTCTGGAGCGAAAGGACGAGAGATACGCGTTTGATCGAATTTTTACGAGGGTGAGAGAGGCCTCCGGACAGCCGGCCAAGGATTATAGAGAACATGTGTGTCTGCCGAGGCGAAGGGCCCGTAACTTTGTTCGCGATATATATATATATATATATATATATATATATATACACATCTATATATATATATACAACTCTCCGATCACCGACACGGGAGAACATCGATCTCATTACCGGTTTCGAAATATCGTGCGTGAATCGTTAGCGACGTTCGCGATCTCTCTCGCCTCGCCGCAACGCGCACATTTCACCGGTGACTCTTTGTGTCAGCGCGAGGCATTCGGGCGTTCAGCCAATCTCGTTAATCTGCATAACACACACACACACACACACTCCGCGATCGTTTTTATTTTTGCTTTTTTTTTTTATTTCGACTGATTCCGACCCCCCAATCTCGAAGTCTTTAGGGTGAAGTATGGTGACTCCATCGAATGGCGTAGTTTTTCGAAGTTCTTTTCGGACAATTATTCCATTTTAGACTATGATCGAAGCAAGCTATCGTAGGTTACACACTGACAGAAAAATTCTTATAATATTAACGAGATGCATCTATTTTATTTATTTTTTTATTTATTTGAATTAACTAGATTTTTCGTGAAATCAAATGTTTCCTATTGCATTCCTTTAGTAAAATTATTCATTTCGAATTTATTTATTTACTCAAATCAAGATCTATTTAATATCGTCTAATAACTAAATATTTTATTTATTCCTAATAAATCTGTGATTTTGTTTCATCTGATAATATAAGACAAAAGAAAGAGACGGACAAACGATACACGATTCGGTCTCTCAAAAATCTCATGGCTTTGTTTTCATTAGAAGACTGTTGTAACATTCTGCAGTTGAGAAAAATGGTTAGTCTTTCTATACATAAATAGTCGCGCCTGTTAATAAAAGACACGACGATATCTTTCTTTTTTCAAAAATAACAAGCCTTGTTAGTGAAAAAAAAAGAAAAATAATCTAACTTTTTTTCAACGCACTTTTATGTCATGAACCTATATTCCTTTATTCTTGCAATATATCGTGTTTTATCTTCATTTATTTAATTTGAATCTAATCTTTATTTGTTTAATTTGAATATATTTAATATTTAAAAAGAACCTAAAAGACGTATTTGATTAAATAGTATTTAAATCCTACTTAAAGTAAATATGTTTTTCGGCAGTACACCGACTCGCGAATGGACGTGGACCAGTGAATGGACAAATGCTGATTTATATTAAAAATAAGTAAAGAATATAAAATGTCGATAAAATCTCGAATCCCTATAATTTAGAAGAAAAAAAATATTACAGGTGTCTTTAAAACCAATTTTCTAATTTAATATTGAGATTTGACACCATACAGAATTTTTCTAGTTTGCGGTACTTGCACACCGCGCAACTTACAATTCGTTATGATACGACTCTGCACAGTAGGTGTCCTGGAGGCGAAAAAAAAAGTTTTTATGAGTTTAGAGGGTAAGTATTACTTTTATTATTCAAAATAGCATAAATCTTTGATTTTAAGTTAAGAATTGACTTTGAGTTAAGTTAAGAATCAATCTCTGATTTTGGCTGTTAAGAATGGCCAATGTACATTTCATCAAATGTTGACATAAAATCATGTCATTTATTTCTTGTTTATTTTAACAAAATTCAATTTTCGGTTTCTCTTTCGAAACAAATTTTCATAATTTGCTTGAGAGCGGCACGTTAACATGCAATAAAGCTTTGTCTTTATAAAAAGATTATAATTTTTGTGCAGCAACGTGATCTCCAAAACTGGCATTTAATAAAAATAATTAATAAATCTTTATCCTTTAGAGCGTTCATTTTTACTACACGTCCATTTACTGATGGTCGAGTGTCCATTTACTTGTAAGTTCATCAATTCATTGGCGATTCAGTCATTTCGCTACTCATATATCAATTCCTCCAATATTATTTGTTGCAATTAGTTCGAATATTTTTTCTCTACAATCAGAATAATATCTTGTGTTGGCTATAGCAATTAAAAAAATTGTTTCAATAATATTTTCATTTCACTGTCCCTCTGAATCCTAAAGTACGTTATTCGTCCATTCACTGGTCGGCTTACCGTATTTTTTTCCGTAAATTTTCAATACTTTTTTTTCCATGTTTATTGCACAATTAATTTTCGAAAGAAGAAATCGGCCGATTCGATCCGATTTACGAGGAGATCGGCGGTGCGTCTCTCGTGTAACGCGGGAAGTTCGAGATTCTTTCAATTTGTTCACGTCAATCAAATAATTGTTGCGCAAAAAGGAAAACAACGCGTAAATACGGAGCGCGAGAAATTTGGCCCCGCGGCGCGCGCGCGCGCGGGGGCTCTCCCCGTGTACGGACTGCACCGGAGAAAGAGCAAACGGCTCGGCGTTCACACATGTGTGTGTTGTTGTGCCTGACATGCGCGTGTGTAACGCAAGCGTCGCGAGTCAGGGCCGAGAGACTGGAGGATTAATCGCGGCACCGATACCACCTTAATTGACAGGCCCCGCTGATCTATCTATTAATGAGCTACCGCGAGAAACCTCGAGAGGGAGAGAGAGAATGGGGGGCGAGGGACAAAGTGAGAGCCCAATTCGAGAACCTCCGTTTTGACAGTCACTATTGTAAAATCAACCTCGAAATAAAGATATATAGAAAGGAGCCATTTTTATATAGTCGGGATATATAGTGCAGTAGATCAAATTATGCCTTCGTATTACAATGGAAGAGTATTTTTACCTTTGCTCCGATTCCTTTCGGCACAGTAGTCAAAAAGGGCACAGAATTTCTAAAAAATATTATAAATTATATTATTGATTGATGGATTGATTATTTTATAATATAAGGTACTGCCATGTAATATATTATAATATAATATGATATAATATCATATAATAGCATACAATATAATTATAATATATGATATAATATAATATAATATAATATAATATAATATAATATAATATAATATAATATAATACACTACAATACAATACAATATAATATAACATTATATTATATAATATTATAATAATCCCTATTGTATTCATTATATTATATTATATTATATTATATTATATTATATTATATTATATTATATTATATTATATTATATTATATTATATTATATTATATTATATTATATTATATTATATTATGATATATTACATAATATTGTACCCATATATTTGAAAAATAATAAAAATTAAGCTCAAAGAACTGGAAAATATTATTCCACATTTTGCAAACCTTCACTATAATCTATCTACTTATTATTATTAATTATTTTTTCATCTACCCACGAGAGGTTTCCATAGAGCGGTATATCCTCAACGCCGACGAGTTCCCAAAGCATCAGAAAATAAATAAAATCATCTGCACACGATGTAGAAAAAAGGGGAAAAAGTATTAAAAGAAAAAGAAGCGAATCGACATGGCCGCGACAAGAGATTGCTCGAGGACGATTGGAGATTTAAAAAAAAGCCAATTCCACATTGAACCTCTCAATATGAAAAAAAGTCGTATCCAATGTGACGCAGCCTGAGAGAGAGAGAGAGAGAGAGAGAGAGAGAGAGAGAGAGGGAGAGAGAGAAAGAGAGGGAGGGAGAGGGAGAGGAATGCGAGAAAAATGGGGTATTCTCGCTTAACATGCCTGTTGCGCCTCTGAAAAATTAATAGCCCAGCATTTAATTGATACGTAGAATGGACTCTTGGATAAATCGTCGCCGAGTCCGAGGCATCTCTTATTCTCTCACGTTTTTCCCGCATCTTCTTTTCTCACCTCATCGTTGAATCTCGACTCCCTCCTCCTCCTCCTCATCCTGCTCATTCTTTATTCCACCGTCGCATTCGCCACTCACCTCTCATCTTTTCATCTCATTCTCGTCTCATGAACATCTCTCGAGCTTTTCACAATTTTCCTTCTCTCTCTCTCTCTCTCTCTCTCTCTCTCTCTCTCTCTCTCTCTCTCTCTCTCGCTTTATTTTCTCCTTACACCCTTCTTTTTTATCTTAATCCCTTCGAGATCTTGTGCTTTTTTTCTTTCACATACCGCGTAACTTTACAGTTCACGCATTTATATAATAACAATAATTATTATTATCATTATTATTATTACCATAGTAATAATAATTTATAATTGAATCTCGATAAAATTGCTTGATAATTTAAAATAAATTCAAATAATTTATTAATTCGAGAAAAAAAAACAACTTTTTGATACGAGCATCAATGAAAACATCGAATACATAAAATCACTATTTTCATATATATATATATATATATATATATTCTTCCTTTTATGTATATATATATTATTTCTTTTATTCGCCTGATCTAACTTGCAAATTAACTCACGCGATGTATTTCGACATGTTACGAGCATCGAACAATCGCATCCGAGCAATAAATTTTCCTTCGCGACTCGGGTATGCATTAGCGTCGCTCCATTGAAACTATTCATTTGGTTATTCAATAAAAATAACATAATCGAATCAGATAAATTCGTATATTTTGCCGATAATTCTTCCCGCCTTATTGAAATATTATTGCTGCCGAGGCTCCGTGTTATAGAGACTTACAAATAATGCAATAACACGACTGACACATGAAATTACCACTTGTGTTATTTCTTTTTTTTGCCCAATTCTGACTCCTTTCGTCTCGCTCTCTCTCTCTCTCTCTCTCTCTGGCTCTTTTGCGCTGGACCTCCTGAAAAGTAATCTCATGCTCCATAAACTTCGTGGCAGCAGCAATGGCGTCAGGCGTACATATCGCTTCACTGTACATTATTATTATTATGAATATTATATATATATATATATATATACGCAATACGTACGCGTATGCATAAATATACAAAGCATTTACAAGTATATACGTGTAAACGTTGTACTTGACGAATTTACGATGTTTGAAACCGGTGATTCGACACTCTTATTTCCTATGTCTCGAGACCGATAATCGTGCCGTGAGTGGGAGGGGGGCATATAGTTGGCGGCAAGCTCCATTTTTATTTTACACTTTTTCTTTGCTTCAGCTTCTTCTTCGTTTTCTTCGTCTTTTTGGCCTGCATCAACTCCGTGACCACGATAGGCGTGCACCAAAAATATATTGTCAGGTGTGCAAATAACGTGTAACATTTTTCTTTCTTTCCCGTTTTTATTTTCGTCTTTCCTCTCGGTATTTTGTCACAGAGTGACAACATCACACACGCGTGACGTTTCAATTAGCCGCAAAAAAAAATGTGCAATTTAATGTAACGACAGGAAATAAACCGTTTGATGTGTATTTGTTCAGGTTTATATGTATTTGGAATTAATATATATATATATATACAATAAATAATGTATATTAATGTATTTGTAATTTATATATATACAATGTATGATATATATATATATATTTACAAACAAGGAGGGGGAAGGGTGGAGCAGATTTTCGAATAAACCATGTTTTTTAAGAGTAAGTTTGAGTTTATGTTATTTTATATTCGTATTTTTTGCTTGGTGGCTTTGCATTGAGGCAGCATTGTTATTTATAGAGCGCTATTTTGGGGATGATATTTAGGATGGAATAACTAATAAGCTGTTCCAGTTTTCTCTGTGAAATTTTTTACACGTGTTTATTGGTCTCTCAAAAATAAATAGAAATTCGAAAAAAAAAATTATTACCATGTACGTTTATTATCATGTACGTTTGTTTACAACGGTACGTAGAAAACGCCCCCAATTGTCGGCCAGAATTGTGGACGTTGTATGAATGTGTGGAAAGCAACCAAACAATACTTAATCTGTACGAGAGTCATGACGTATCTTACCAGATTCAGCAAAAAAAAAGTTTACCATGAGCTAAAGTTTCATTATCATTTTTTCCCCTATTTTTTCAACTATTCTATGAGTCATATAAAAAATTGAAAAAAATGATTTCAACTAAATTCTGCTACCAACATTGAAACAAAAAGTCTACTGAAGATGTATGCCAAATCATAGAAAAGCATAGTTTCGAGAAAAACGCTTTAAAGTTTGAAATTTGCTCCATCTCGACCACGCTCTCCGAGCGTACTCCTTATCATTTTTAAAACTCGGCTAATTTTACGAGTATGATTAAACGATTTCCACAGACGCATTCAAAAAGGTCTGTACAATAATAAAATTAAATTAAAAAAAAACGATCTCCAATTTCTAGACAAAACTGCCTTAAGACTTTACGTGGGTTTGAAAATTTCAAAAAATTCATTTTTTAATTTTATTATCTAATAGTGCAATATGTCTAGAATATTCTCCCAAAGTTTTAAGTCAATCGGAGTAAAAGTCTAGGAGAGAGAGCCTTTGGGAATTTTCCCCACTGGAAAAAACCGGCCGCAAGCGACGCAGGTATACGCATTTTTTCTCAAAACACTATTTTTGAAGTCGGTGGACACGATTTCGCAAAAATTAATGCACGGATCTTATTGAAATTTTTGCACACTTCTTTAAAATAGCATTGACTAGTGATTGAATGAAGGTTTTTGTTTTTTTTTTGGATTACAACTAATTTTACAAGTCTATACGTAGTATAAATTGTACCAAAAATTGAACTATCTTGCATACAACTCCGCCAAAAATTCAAATTTCAATTTTTTTTTTAATCCTTCGTTCAATCACGAGCTATACTTATCTGCTAACAGAAAAAAAAATTGGTTTTTAAATTTCTGATAAAGCTATCATGAGTTATCCTGACCACCACGAGGACACTTTTTTTTTAGGGCTCTCTGGAAACCAAGTCCCACCGGCTGAATTTCCCAAATTTTTGTATGAATTTTTTTTTTAACATTGTTGAAATGTTGCTCTTTTATGTGCTTAACATTTTGAATAAAATAATTTATATATTATATTTTAAAAAATAGAGAAAATATGCTTTTTTTTGCTTCGAAACTCAAGTAACCCCTTAACGAGAGATTGCAACGTCGAATTGAACAATTGAACTGGATCGTTCTCCCGTTCACGTCCATATATATATATATATAAACACACATAATTTATTGATCCTATTATCGCGTGTATCGTCGATTGATGTCACACCGCCGATTCTAAGCGCTGGATTCATTTTCCCCTCTCTTTCTTATTTCCCGAGGCAACGCGACAAAAGAACTCGCAATTTCACGCGCCGACTCCGGAACGGCGTTAAAATTCAATAAAAAATGGCAAACCAATAAAAAATCGGCTCGACCAGTGTTTAATTGGAAAAAAAAATAACAAATAAAAGGAATAGTTTCCGGGGGAATGCAATAAATATTTTCGCGTCATCGCGCGCGGTACGCGTGACACTTAAACTTGGCGTGAACGCCAGCTTCCCTTGATTTCCTTTTTGTTTTTTTTCTTTGTAACTTTTATCGGAAACAGAGACGCAAAGGGATATCGTTACTCAGAAGACTCGTTCACGTTTTCTTGGTAAAAGACGTGCAAATGGCGACATGAGCAGAGCGCGAAAGGAAGTCAGAGAGGAGGGCGTGGGAAGAGGGGGGAGGGGGAACGTTTATTAGTTTATTCTGTGAGAGGGAAGCCGCGAGATCAGCGGTTCTCGGATCCGGAGGGCCTCTAACTCGAAAGGAACATAAGAGAGAGTGAGAGAGAGAGAGAGAGAGAGAGAGAGAGAGAGAGAGAGAGAGAGAGAGAGGTAGTCTATCTATGCGATACACGTGTAATGTGTTCCATTTTTCTTCAGCTCAATTTTTCTTTCGTGTTCGACACGAGGAGCCCGCACTGAGAAAAGAGCACGAGAGAACAAGCCGAACAAGAATAACATACCCGTTGTTACGCACGTCTGAACGTGACGTCACAAGAAAAAGAAAAAAAAATTCTCCAGCCTAGAATAAATCCATCAGCTCGAGTCTATGAATCACGTTAATAATAAAGGGCCCGAAAAAAGGCTCGTAGCAACCTTGACAATCTCTCGAACGATAGGCAACGTGGAACAAAGTGGAGCAACAAGTAAAGCAAGAAATAATAATTATTCAGAAAAAGTATGATCGAGGTTTCAATTTCTATTCTCGCATTCTCATGTTTTTCCCTCTTGTTTCATAACGATTAAATAATTTATCACGCACCACAACTGATTTGGCAGCGGAATTTGCACAGGCTGTATATATATGTGTGGGATCTAAAATATTTTAAAAAAAACAGAAGAATAAGGGAAAAACAAATGGGCCTCAGTCTGAAGGAGGAACGAGTCGAAAGTTTGAGAATGCCAAAGAGAACCAACAAAGAGAAGTTTTTTTTTCTCTAAAATTTGGAAGAAATGAACCGAGAAAGAAGAAGGAGTTCGAGGAGAAACGCAATTAAAGACGTGAGAGGGCGATAAATAAAAAGGGAGAAGATTAATAAACGATATCGCTAAAGAATTTATTTGCGATCAATTCGCAATCAATATCGATTTTGTCCGTTCAAAATAAATTTAATTTGTTAAGAAAGATGAACGGGACTCTCACTCTTTAATATATATATATACGGAGTAACAATAATAAGTTGGCGATGAGTCTTCCAACAGTCTAGCCCGGAAATTTTGCCACCAAGAAAAATATAATATTCAATGGCTTTACAAGTCCTCTTCTAAAAAAGAACACAGCGTATTTTTGTTCCGAGCAGTATTTGCCATAAAAAATTGAGCATTCTGAAAAAAAAATCAAATGTCCATTCTGAGTTCAGTAAACTAAAGATAATTAAATTCCAAATACGAGAGACTCCTAAAAAACACTTAAAAAAAATGAAATCAAATTCCTTTTATCCACTTTAAAATGGATCTTCGATAATATTTTTTTCTCTATGTCGTACAAAAAAAAATTCAGGAGGTTTCAGAATTCAATTGCCTTCATTCGGCTGCACTCAAAATGAAAATTTGATTTTTTTCCAAACGCTCAATTTTTTTCTGGAAAATACTATTCATGACGAAAAAACGCTATATTTTTTTTCGAAGGTGATGTGAAAAATCATTAATAGTTATATCATATATAAATATATTTTTCTCCGTCGCAAAATCTCAGCGCGAGGCCCTTAAAAAACACATGACCCACTTATAATTGTCACCATGTATACCATATATACCACTCGTATAAAATGGGAACGCCTCAGTGCGGTTTTGCCGTCAATCGTCAATAAGATTATATTTTTTTATATATATGTATATATACGGTGCCATACAATCACGAATGTGCAAGCCAATGACTTTTAACATGGGAAAAGCACGTTTGATCGACATTTTCCGACAGCCATTATATCGACGAGCACATATACATACATATAAATGTACGCGGTGACTGGTCAACGTGATTGGAACGCGTGCGTATTATACTGTCGACAGAGTCTCTCGATCATATATATATATATATATATCTATTTATGGGTCCAAAGTTGATCTAACATTGGAACGGCGGCGTGAAAGCCGCTCGTATTACACTCCAATAAATATACATACATATAGAGCTTCCCATCCACACGTGTAATAGTTGCTCAATGCCCTGTCGAGCCTGCGCTGTCTGGCAGCTGACGAAATCGACTCTCTCGTAACCACTTCATTCCCTGCGTGTTCTTTGCGCCCAAAACATCACCCGGGTACACCTTCTTTCTTCCTCTCCCACTCTCTCTCTCTCCCTCTCTATCTTGGTCTCTCTTGATCTTGGCGAGTTACGGTATCTCGCGAATTAAATGACAAATGTGCGACATTTTATACGAACGAAAAAGGCTCGCGCGCGCGCGCACCCGTCCCATTATAACGTTGATCAAATATTTATACATGTAGATTCCGGAGATTAGGATAAATCTGCCTCATTTGTGGATCGTAATGCGAACTTATAAATGTACGATACATTTAAATGTAGCGATACGTACATATATATATATAAATATATATATATATATATATATATATATATATATATATATATATATATATACGTATTTGCAGAATGAATGAACGTTATTCCAGCTAAGACTTGTGAATAATGGCCATACTTGGAGGGGCTACCGGTCTCCTCACGTGAATTATTTTCAGAGATCTTTCCCTATATATATCGCGATATAATAACTCTTGTACGTACATACATGCACGTATGTTTGGTAATAGAGTTCTCCAATAAGCGGTCTCTTTTATTATTATCATCATTATTATTGGTGATTATCATCATTATTATTATCAATTACTATCATTATTATTGTTTATTATTATTATCATCGTTATTATTGTTGCATATTATCATTATTATTATCAATTATTAGTATCATTATTATTACTGATGTTCTGATTACACCTTATATTTTATTCTTTTATATTATCGGTTACTTTTATTTACTCATCGTTATCAATTATCATCATCATTATCAATTTTTTTTTAATTATTGTTATTGTTATTATTATACCTTTTAGATTTTTCTTTTATTTTGTTCGTTACTTTTATTTACTTATCTTTATATATTATTATTAGTTATTATCGTTACCATTATTATTGTTGTTATTATTACACTTTTATTTATTTCTGCGTTGTATATTGTGATGCACGGTACTCCGAGAGAATTTCCGATCCAGAGCACGAAATAAACGCTTCGGCTTCTCTCTCTCTCTCTCTCTCTCTCTCTCTCTATATATATATATATATATATATATATATAGATACGTGGCTTTATACAATTTGGCGGGGCAGCCTTTCGTCTCGGCAAGCTTGTATAAACGATCGAAGATCGTTTCATAAGACAATATTATATATATATATATCTATAAACCTGCACGAGGGATTTACCGCCTAATCGAACATGAACGATTTTTTCGTGTCGATTGCCACACCAAATTCACGCGACGTGCAATTCTCCTTACACCTCAGAAAGAAATGATTTTTTGCGAGAAATAAAAGGGGAAAAGAAACGAGAATTGCGTTGTCCGCGTTGATTTACCCGTATGTGCTGGACTCGAGGTCTTCAGTACGGAGCTCCTATGCTCTGTGCGCTGTGCTCTAGTGGAACAGAACCGGGTGGGGCAGACAGAAACGGAATGGGGCACACGGGAAATCGTTCCCGGTCACCGGAGCGTGCGAGTTCTCCTCGTCTATAAATATATATGTATGTATATATGTATGGCCGTTGCACTGTCGTTAATCAGGTACTAATTCATTATGTAGAATGTTCAATCACTCTCCGTGACTCGGCGCATTCGTGAAGAGTGCATCCGTCTGTCCGTCTTTTGCTCTCGATGCACGTCGTATATATTCGTTTGTAAATGAATGCTGGGGTGTTATTATGTGGTTGAATGTAAATATCCAAATATATGTTTATAAAAGTTTGGCTATCGATGTATTGTTAATATTATACTATTGGATACGCATTAATATTTTATTAGTATGTAGAATTAATTGGTATAAATAGTTGATAGATTTAATTTATATATATATATATATATATATATATATATATATATATATATATATATATATATATATATATTTATATATGAGGCATTCCACGCCATTTCACCTAGCCCGTGACCCCGACATTTTTCATTTTTCTGATTTTTTTATTGTACAATTGTACCCCATGAAAGGAATATCCACACAATTTTTTAGAGTTTTATCTTTTCTCTTTTAGAAGTTATAATTTTCGAAAAAATATCGATTTCGGAAGTTTTGGAAACGTTTAAACGCTGATAACTCCCGAACTAATTGAGATATCGACAAATGTCAATATATATATGTTTTTTATTTTGAAGCATACTTTCGTTAAAAAAACATGAAAAAAATTATCAATTATCAATGTCAACGTTTTTTTGCTTCTAAAGTAAATACTATTTTTTTTAAAGATGATTGACGTTTTTTATTTTTTTCCAAAAAATTCTCTAAAATAGAGTGACCCATTCTATGATTTTTAAGACTAGTCTTATCGCGGGCCCATTTTTCCTTGTATTTTTTTTCAAATTAATTATATTTTTTTTTTGAGAAGTGTTTTATCATTTCAATGTCCAATAATGCTGCTTATGATTTTGTGATTTCCAATTCTTCTACGACAGGCCCGAAACGGTTTATCTTTAATTTGTTCTGAATTTAAGGAAAAAAATTAATTTTTGCTTAAAAAAATCGAAAGTACGTTTGAAAAGTCATCAAGCTCGCAATGGTCATTTTTTCTCTCTCTCAAAATCTCTCCCAAATTCTCCGTTCTCAATGTTCTGTTCCAATTTTACCTAAAAAAAAAAGAGAACGAAAACGAAGTTTTTTTTATCCCGAAAGGAGGCGACCTCTCGTGGCTTTTTCGAAAGAAAAAAAAAACGAACCCGTGGGATTTCTACGAGGATTCTCTTTTTTTTTTCGGAGTCGTCTCTTCGAAGTAACGAGATCGGTAAGTGTGTCACCGGACCAACCAATGGATTTATTCCTTCGGAGTGCCGTGCTGTAAAGGCAATTCCGTTTCGTCACCCGAACGGAATGAAGGTTCGTTTTCGATGTTATTTATTGGCGTCGAGAGTCAGCCGAAGGTGTGCGCGAGAGTCGCCAGGTATATATTCGAGTCAGACCTCTTCGAAACGCGATAAGAAACCTGTCGTACGACAGGGTCAAGCGGTTATATTGTTGCTCGCATCTACCGATGTTCGATCGGTTTCCACATATCCCGATGTGATTCGACCGCCTCGAATAGAAACTCGCCGTACAGGCTTATTCTGAAAACGACTTTTTTTTGCGTTCTCTCGTCGCGAGATGCAAAATCGCCGGAGAACGAACTTCGTGAATTTTTAGACCAAATAAGCCTAAGCAATTTGAAATAAAAAAAAACATTGGATCTTTCGGGAATTTTCTTGGTTTTTTTTCTTGGCCAATTTTCTTGTTTTTTTTTCCTCAGCTTATACGGAAAAGCTGCAGTAGAATGCTCGATCTTTTTCGAAGTTGTAATTTTTTTCTTTTTTGTTGGCGACTGAAATCCAAAAGAGCTGCAGAAAAAAAACCAATCGATTCTTGATGAAATTTTCAAAAATTTGTTTGGGTATCTTTTTGAAGCTCCAAACCAATTCAGTTTGAACATTTTTTTTCGCTTAACGTGCAAACAAACTCGATTTTATTGGTGCAATTTTTTAAAATTATTTGCTTGCCCACAAACCCAAACGAATTATTGAGTTTGTTTGGATTTGTTTCCTTACCGTGCAAAAAAAAATGTTGATTTTTATAAAACTTTGGTTAATTTTTTTCGATTATTAATTTTCTTAATTTCCTCCAGTAAACCCAACCAAACTGACTTTGTTTCTTTTTTTGCATTTCACACACAAACCCAAACAAACTGAGTTTATTTTTTTACTACTCCAAGCAAACCCAAACGATCTTCAAAAAGACGCTTGATTTTTTAATGAAATTTGTCGAGAATCTGTGCTTTTTTGGTATTGCCCGTAGCAAACCCAAACAAACTGGCTTTGTTTCTTTTTTTGCCTGTCCCACGCAAACCCAAACAAACTGAGTTTTTTTTTCTTCTCCAAGCAAACCCAAACAACCTGCAAAGGAAAACGCTTGACTTTTTAATGAAATTTTCGAGAATCTGCGCTTTTTTTATTGCCCCAAGCAAACCCAAACAACATGCAAAAGAGGGGCTGAATCTTTGATTAAATTTTCGAAATTCCACTCGCAGTGTCCACTTTCCAAACCCTTTCCCCGCGCAATGTCTGCGAGGCTCTTTCTTATCGGAGCTCTTTCCAACAAGGCAATCCGCCCACGTCGAATGAAAAAAAAAAAACACGTTTCCATCGTTCTTTTATTTTTTGACGCCGCCTCTCTGATCTTCACGAGAAAAAAAAGAAACTATTGGTCATCCAAAATGATTTCAGGGAGAAACAGACCTGCGCTCGTTATCGTGGAAAATTATGTTGTGATTTTTCATTGGAATTATGACTATCTGAATGTCGAAATCGCTTTTTCATTCCTCTAAATGCCCCCCCCCCCCCCCCCCCCTCCTCTCCCTTGCCCTTCGTCAACTCTCCAACGTCGCGCATCTTTCGATCTCATGGAAAAAAAAATGCCAGCGATTCGTTTACGCGGGTGGTCTAGCGAGGCGCCTTCTCGTTCAATGCTCTCACCTCACGAACGCCAATTATCAATTCATCGAGTCGCGCGCGGCTGCGTCTGCGAGACCTCTCTTTTTTTTTTAACGTTTCCTCCACCGAGCGTTTCCTCCTCGTCCTCTTCCGTTTCTCCGCACGAGGAATTTTCCCTCCGAGGAATTGTCCAAAAATTATTCCCAATTTTCCACTCAAAAAAAAAACACTGCGAATAAATCATACCCAACACTTATTAAAACAAAAATATAAAAAAGAAAATGACAACCGATCGATTCGATCGAACGAATAAAAAGCCCGGATTAAAAATCATTCGAGAACAAACAAAAAAATTACAATCGACTCGAACTTTTGCAGATATTTGTGAGCGATTGCCAGATACTTCGATCTCGAGACGTGAATAAAAGAGAAAAAATGTTTACGGCGGAGCTTATCTCGGGACTCGTGTCAACGTTGAGGTGTCACTTTGTTAAATTGTCGCTGCCAACGTAAGCTCGCGAATGTATATACGTGAACAAGCCCGCACAAATAAATATGAAGTGAGATCTCGCGCATATATATATAAATATATCTGTGATGATTTCAGGCCTCTCGATCGGATTAGCGTCATTTCACAACAATCCTCATTCCTCTGCGCTTCTCCTCATAATTTTTATATCTACGTACACGAGACCCACGCTCATGTATACATGTATCTATGTATATATTATTCATATAAATATGTATAAAATATTATATATATATGTAGTTCTTTATTTATGTACATATACACATACATATATATACACGGTGAGAATTATAAGGTGGCCATGTGTTTTTTATATAAGTAACGTAATTATAAAGTAATGTAATATAATTAATAAGTAATGTAATGACTTATTAATTATATTAGTAATGTGATATTATTAATGAGTAATTATTTAAGTAATCTAATTATAAAATAATTTATATAAGTATAATTTTATATAATTATAAGGTGGCCATGTCTGGCGTGAAGATTTTTCTATCGAGAGAAATATAATATTTTATGGTTTTTCAAATCCTCTTCGGAAAAAAAATATAACGTATTTTTGTGACGAGTAGTATTTACCAGAAAAAAAATGAGCATTCTGGCAAAAAAGGAAAATTCTATTTTGAGTTCAACAGAACGGAGATTATTCTTAAATATTATAATAATATTTAATATTTTTATCAATATTCAATAATAATAATATTCATTATATTTATAATAATGTTATCATTTTTTAAGATTCGAAATATTAACTTCCGAATACAAAACACTTCTAGAAACTTTTTTTTCACATGGAATTAAATTCCATCAATCCACCTTAAAATGAATCTTTGATAATTTTTTTCTCAATGACGAGATGCACAAACAAAGTTTTTCAGGAGTATTCCGCATTCGAAATTTAACCCTTCGTGGTCATACTGTGTAGAATCGACCCGTCGATAATCTTTTTGCGTAAACGTATAATAGTTCTCAGCTTCGAGTGGGACTGCATTCGCAATCTTACCTGGAATTTGAAGTATCCTCATACCATAAAATCGACCCCCTTCACATGTCGGAATAAATACCTTTTTTGAAACGCGCACTATGCTACTGTTTTTTCCCAAAAGTAGCATAACTACGGAGTATCACGTCCAAGTTTTACGTAAAAATGTTGAAAATTCACCGAACTGTGGTTTTTTGAGCGAAAAAGTGTATTTTTTTGCGTTTTCACCTCTTTATGAATTTTTTTTAACATGTCGACATTATATTTATTACAAATAAATTTTTCGTACATCATCTAGAAAGTTCAAAGCACGTTCCGTAATTTTTTTAACCACTTCGGATGGATAGTTTGGTCACAATACTTTTTTTGAAAACTGACTGGGTAGAATCAACCCAGTGTGGCCACCGTGATTGGATTTGGAAGTGTAACCACGAAGGGTTAATTATCTTGATTCTGCTTAGCTCAAAATGGAATTTTAACATATTTTTCCAGAATACTCAATGTTCTCTGGCAAATACTACTCCTTAGAAGAATGGGCAAAATTTTTTTTCGAAAACTTTAACAAAAGTTTATATTTTTCTGTTGCAAAATCCCCGTCCACGATCCTGAAAAAAAACCCCATCGTCACCCGGTATATGCATATATATGAATTTGTGAAGGTGTGGGCAGCAATGAAAAACAAAAACACTGAAGGATTTCGCGATGATTTTTTATTCGAGCCATCGTGTGTATATTAATAGACAGATATCAAATAAACCGATTTTTCGATATATATATATATTTAAGATAATACTCAGCCCCGACGTTTTCTGTCATTTTCGTTAATTTTTTCCCGATACTTTATTCCGTTTATTTTCTCTTTCGCGTGCGAATTCTGATCGCTGTGAGACGACGCTCAACAGCAGCCGGATTAGCGTCAGAGGGAGAGTAACGTTTAGTGTTCGTTAATACCCTGTGCTGCCATCCTTTCGTGTCGTACACATCGCTCCCCCATTCCCACCATTCATTCTTTTATTTATTATTCTGGATGTTTTTTGGTGTTTTTTTTTTTTTAATATTCATTCACTTCTCCTCGGATGCTCGTGCGTTCGGGATTCTCATCGCTAATTTTAGACGAGGCTCACTGAGATTTTTTTTCCCAGCTCTCTTTTCTCGGCTCATCCCCCTTTTACCCAATAATCAATTTTTGTTTGGTGCTGGCTAGACACGCTCTCTTTCTAAGTCTCTCATAAATCGTCTTTTACTCGCCAAGCTCAGAGTGCATGTGTTTTCTTACCCCTTCGCTTTACGTCAACGAAAAAAATCAAGTGAGTCGTCACACATCTTTCAATTTTCTTTTCCTTCCCCCGCTCGCTCTCTCTCTCTCTCTCTCTCTCTTTCTCTCTCTCTCTCTCTCTCTCTCTCTCTCTCTCTCTCTCTCTCTCTCTCTCTCTCTCTCTCTCTCTCTCTCTCTCGCTCTCTCTTCCTCTCTCACTCTCCCTCCCTCCCTCCCTCCCTCCCTCACTCGTTCACTTCATCGATTTCCGTGATTCGTGCTCCCGAAGATGCGAGTAGAAAATTTGTGGGTACGTCAGGTGCAGTCTTCGGGATCTTTACCTCGTAGATCATCGCGAGTGGTGCGGATAACGTGAAAGTTGCGTTATCGTTGGGATTTCCTCGACGACATCCTGCTCCACTCGGAATTCAAGCAGCGCCGAACTCTTGCTTTTTTTTCGGCGCGAGGAAAACCCACGCCGATGATTAGTCGAGGGAACGAAAAGAGATCGTGACGATATTCGAAAGATTCTTTCGCGCTCAATTCTTCGGGATGTACGTGAGACTAGGTATATAAAAAGGATATTTGTAGAAAAAAGTAATGAAGGCCTTAGGCCACTCTAGGATTTCCCAAAAATCGATTTTTTTTTGTTAAAAATGTACCTTAGTACCTTTGGAATTATATTCCAAAAGATTATGGGTATGAAAAATCTCTAAGTAGTCGATTTTCGAATTCTAGCGCAACCCCTCTTGTTTCATGTCGTGACTTTCTACTAACTTTAAACGCGTTTATCTCAAAACTACATTTTTCAAGTCGGCCGGACTCATAATTCAAACAAATTTCAACCGATTCACTTGAAATTTTAACTGTATATTCAGAAATACATTTTTTGGGGCACTACGTACGATTTTTTAAATTATATTGCACAGTTCCTTTTTTATAAACAATTTTCTGACGATTTTCTCATGGCATTTTATACTTTTTTGTTTTAGAAATGCGCCATTTTGCCAAAAAACAATATATCAAAAAAATCCTACGTACTTCTATAACTATTCTTATATATAATAAAAAAAACTTTGGTGTCTCATCATAACTCAAAAATTATAGGAGCTGTTGGTCCGGCCATTGACCTTCCAAAAAATAAAGGCGCCATCGGAAAAATGCTGCACAGTCGCCATTTTGACATGTACCGCTATGAAAAAATAATTTTGTATAGTCAATTACGTGTTTAATAAAATCCCTATTTTGTAATTCCGATTTATTTTATGGTTACGCTGAAAAAAAATCACCAAATATGCCTTTTTTTGGCCTTCAGAGCGACCTTAACGGGTCTGCGACGGGAAAAAGGTCGATTTTCGATATTTTTTTCTAATGAGCATATCGAGATGTTGCGGTCAGGATTTTACATACGATTGATACATAATCTCGCCAAGTTTGAGTTTTCTTATTGAGAAATATTGATAAACAATAAAGTAATTATTTGAACAAAGTGCCGCACGTTGCTGCAGGGCAAATCGGTGTAGGAAATCGGGCTTCTGGCAATTAAGCTCACCTGAAATAGAAAGTTAAAAAAATTAGTTTTAGTATAAGAATAAAACTTTCGTATTGCCGGATACTTTTTGAAATTTTGAAAATTATAACTTGACGCCTTTAGAATCGCACACAGAATGAGTTAAGGGCTAACACCACTGTACATTTTTCAAAAAATAATTTTTTTTACTTAAAACATGCTTTGAACCCTCTAGAAAACGAGGCAAAAAGTTTTCATACATTTACGATAATACATATCAAAACTTTAAACGCGTTTTTTCTCGAAACACGATTTTTCAAAACGGCACGCAGCATAACTCAAACAGTTTTCATTTTTTGAAATTTTGAATTTCATGAACTTATCGAAAAACGATTTTCGATAAGTCAATTTAAAAAAAAAGTATTAACAAAAGATAGCCCTTTTTTCTCGAAAATTAAAAGTGTTCATTCAAATACTCGCCAATCTCACAAAAATCAATATTTTTAAAATCCCGTACGATTTTCTCTAACTATGAACATCAAGATTAAGTGGTTTTTTTGTTCCAGAAACAAACTTACACCAGTTATGCTGCGTGCCGAGCAATGCCGCAAATTCATCTCGCCTCGGGAGAATCTGGTGTTGCAATTTTTTGATATTTTTCGTAAAATTTTTTTTTTTCCATACTTAAATATATGCTTAATAACCTCCTCGAATATTATTATTGTATAATCTTTCCTTCCGTTGGTCCGAAAAAAAATTTCAAACAAACGCTTTTTTAGGCCATTGCAGTGGTGTTAGGCGTTAATTAAAGTTTTGAAAGATTTTTTGGCCGTCCAGTTTTCTACCCTCCGCGGTCCGAATCCGAACCGCGGTCCGCCTGTTACCGCTGCCCTAGGCAATAAAACCGACGAATAAAAAAATCGTAATTGTGAAATTCCAAGCTTACGAAGACCCCTTAAGTATAGCGACGAGTGCACTCATCAGCTAAGTTTGCATAGATTCGTCCGACCTAGAGATAAGTGTGGAGAGAAATTTACCGCACTTGATTTCGTTCGGGTAAAAAGTGAGGTAACGATTTCCGGTTGTCAACAACCTGTAAAGACTTTACTGCATCAACCTCGCGTATGTTAAGTGATTTATAATCGCATAGAGAGATCGAGAGATCGAGAGATCGAGAGAGAGAGAGAGAGAGAGAGAGAGAGAGAGAGAGAGAGAGAGAGAGAGAGAGAGAGAGAGGAGGAGGATCCCGTCTCGAGGCAGATCCGTGTCCCACGCTATAATCGATTTTTAAATCATGGCTGCACACGGCCTCCTTGATAGTCGCGCAAGTTCACCCGTGCGAAAGTACCTTCGCGGACAAACCTCGGAGGAAATTTTCTCTCTCTCTCTTTCTCTTCCTATCTCTCTCTCTCTCTCTCTCTCTCTCTCTCTCTCTCTCTCTCTCTCTCTCTCTCTCTCTCTGCCTCTCTCTGCAGCAGCGTGCAATAGATAAATTCATGCATCGACGCGTTGCATCGCTTCTTCGGAGCACGCAACGAGCTATCGTCCCGGATATCCTGAGGACGACGAGATCCCAAACCAATCTATGTATATGCGCCAAACACATTCATACATGGAGACCCGGAATTCCACGTCTCGCCTCCGCTAGACGTTCGAATCTGCCGGAAACGCTCGCTTTCGTGCATCACCCCGAACGGCCGGAGTTCACTCACAATTATTCGAGCATTATCTTCGAAGTTGATCGCACGGAGCGAGCTTTGTTTGGAGTCCTCGGTCAGGTATTGCAACTAAGTGAACGCCTATTTGAACCGTAATGTTCTTAGAGCAAGCACACGAGTTACCTCGACTTACGCAATTACGGATTCTTTGTTTGGCTACAGTTGGCCAGCCGCTAAACTGGTTTTCTTTTAATCCCTGGTCCCAATTAAACAAAATTTATACGTTTTTATACACAAAGTTGTGTCGAAAAAAGGGCATATTTGTGATTTTTTTGTCAGCGAAACCATAAAATAAATCGGAATTACAAAAGAAGGGTTTTATTATACACGTAATTGACTATACAACCGATTTGCCCTGCAGCAACGTGCGGCACTTTGTTTAAATAATTACTTTATTGTTTATCAATATTTCTCAATAAAAAAACTCAAACTTGGCGAGATTATGTATCAATCGTATGTAAAATCCTGACCGCGACATCTCGATATTCTCATTAGAAAAAAAAATATCGAAAATCGACCTTTTTCCCCTCACAGACCCGTTAAGACCGCTCTGAAGGCCAAAAAAAGGCATGTTTGGTGATTTTTTTTTCAGCGTAACCATAAAATAAATCGGAATTACAAAATAGGGACTTTATTATACACGTAATTGACTATACAAAATGATTTTTTCACAGCGATACATGTCGAAATGGCGACTGTGCAGCATTTTTCCGATGACGCCGTTATTTCTGGAAGGTCAACGGCTGGACCAACAGCTCCTATAATTTTTCAGTTATGATGAGACACTAAAGTTATTTTTATTATATATAAGAATAGCTATAGAAGTACGTAGGATTTTTTTGATATAGTATTTATTGTCAAAATGGCGCATTTCTAAAACAAAAAGTATAAAATGCCATGAGAAAATCGTCAGAAAATTTTTATAAAAAAGGAACTATGCAATATAAAAATCCTACGTAGTGCCTCAGAAAATGTAATTCTAAATATACAGTTAAAATTTCAAGTGAATCGGTTGAAATTTGTTTGAGTTATGAGTCCGGCCGACTTGAAAAATGTAGTTTTGAGATAAACGCGTTTAAAGTTAGTAGAAAGTCACGGCATGAATCGAGAGGGATTGCGCTAGAATTCGAAAATCGAGTACTTAGATATTTTTCACACCCATAATCTTTTGGAATATAATTTTATAGGTACTAAGGTACATTTTTAATTTAAAAAAATCGGTTTTTGAAAAATCTTAGAGTCGCCTAAAGCCTTAAGCTGTACAAATTAATCGATTTTCATCGATCGAATCTATCACGTAACTTCAATGAAATATTTTATCACTTTATTCAAAAAAATAGGGTGGACCGAAACTTTTTCACGCCACTGTATATACATTACAAATATTATATATAATATTATTTTATATAATATTAATTATAACATTATGCTATTATAATTAATATCGTAATAATTCAATATTATAATAACCATTATTACCAACAAATAATCTAAAACGACAACCGTCACTGTTTACATCCTCTTCTCATTTAAATTCCATCAAATGTCTAGTTTCAATATCAAAATATCTATTCAAAATGAATAAATATATAAATACAAAAATAAATGAGTAAACGAGAGAGTGAGAGAGACAGAGAAGGTAAAATACGGGTCGATTTTTTATTTATTTAAACATTTAAAAACTTTCAAATACATGGCATTAAAAATACAATATAAAAATGAATGACAGCAAGCAACAATTTGTCATCTATGATTGTTTGGGTCCCTAAAACGTTGCTCAAAGTAACGTCGATCGAGTCAGGGATGGAGATCAGCGGCGACAGAGTAGTGAGAACGTTGTTGAAAATTTTATTGGGCGCTAGTTGGGAACGAATGTACCCGCAGGATCGGGAGTATCGCCAGTCTCGAGACGTATCGTACGCGAGGGGATGAGAGATTCATTCGGTGAGAGAGAGAGAGCGAGAGAGAGAGAGAGAGAGAGAGAGAGAGAGAGAGATACAGACATAGAGCGAGAGAGAGCGGAATGTTGCATTTTCATTGGATGCTTATTTAGAAAGGCCGGAGAGTAACCGAGAGCGGATAATTTGAATCCCTTCAGCGTTCCTTCCCTTTGTTTCAACGACGGCGAGGCGAGAGAAGTAGAAGCAGAGAGAGAGGGAGAGAGAGTGAGAGTGAGGGAGGGAGGGAGCGAAAGAGAGAGAGAGAGCGAGAGAGAGAGAGAGAGGGAGCGAAAGAGAGAGAGAGCAGAGAGAGAGAGAGTGTGTGAGAGAGAAGACACTGTGCGGGCACATGTACAGTATTATAACTGCACGGGGGAGTGCAGGGCGCTCAGGGCGCAACGAAAGAAGTGGCAAGAGGGAGTAGAGGAATCGCAAGCGTGTGCGCGGTGAGAAGAGCTCGCGCGAACGCGCTACACAATTAGTCCTTTGTCGAGCGGCGCCTCTTAAGTGTGTATGTGTGTGTGTGTGTGTGTGTGTGTGTGTGTCTGTATTGCTGCCTTGCACGCGGCCGCATGTTTCCGCGCAATCGGGAGGGAAAAAGAGAGCGCGAATAAGCCCCCAAAGATCGCGCTCTGCCTCGTGGCTATAAGCCCAGCGAGACCAAGAAGGATGAGGGCGAAAGACGAATCGCGCTGGTAGTAGAAGAGCGCGCGATCGGCGCGAGGTGTACTCGAGGAGACGAGCACGCGTTTACGAGAGCGAAAGAGCGGCACAGAGACTGAGAGAGTGAGAGAGAGAGAGAGAGAGATAGACGGAGAGGGAGAATCCATCTCTGACATCTGCTCGAACGTCTTGCCCGTCTTCTTTGAGACCGAGAAAGAGCCAGGGAGAAAAAGAATTTCGAGAGGATAAAGCCGAAAGAGAGTGAATTATGTTTCCTCTGTTGGGCATCGGTCGATTATTGTCACGCGGTCGAATCCTTTCGTCTCGTACTCTCTCTCTCTCTCTCTCTCTCTCTCTCTCTCTCTCTCTCTCTCTCTCTCTCTCTCTCTCTCTCTCTCTCTCTCTCTCTCTCTCCCTCTCGTTTATTTATTTATTCATTAATTTTTTTATTCATTTATTTATGCATTTTTGATAGTTATCATAATTTTGAAAATAATTATGGGGGTAAATGTGAAAAAGAAGGGGGTTGTAAAGTGGGATAGCTGCGATTTTAGATTTTTATTAGAAATAATAGTTATTATAATATTGAGCTATTAGAATATTGATTATAATAGCATAATGTTTCAATTAATATTATAATTAATATTATATATATATGTAGAATCAAATTATAATTAATATTTTATACATGTAGAATAATAAACCGACACTGGTAGATGTGCGGTCGGGGTTCGGCGTCGTCGATACTTCGAGTTAAGCAGCGTTGTGCATGGTGAACAATAATTACAAACTAGATAAAGAATAGAAGAAAAAAATTGGATATACACAATTTTTGAAACGGTGATTACAATCACGCGGGCAAGAATTATAAACGCAATATAAAAAAGTTGGATTTAAATTGAAGTAAATAAATAAAAATGACGTTCACAAGTGATCCGATTGGAAAAAACAAATAGCGGTAGCATGACTCGAACCCAAAACCAGCAGCGTACTGGCCGAAGACCTTACCCGCTAGGCTATCGCGCCGCTTCGAGAATTATTGCTATTTTCGAGGCTCAAAAGCCGTCACACAAATTTTGTTTGGTAGATTTCGCGCAAACGAGGGCCCACCAGGATGAACGGTGGTAGGGGGTGACACTTGGGACCGAACCCTACACTACCCTGAAAGGACGTCCCGAAATCGATTGCGTGCCTGGCAAAATCCCTTGTTACAAGGGTCTGCTCTAGCTCACTATGTGAGATTCTTACCCACCAAAACCTCTCTTCCCCTCGTCACTCGCCCCCATCCACTTCCAATTAACTTCGTTAATACGAACGATCAGTAAAGAAATTTTCTAAAAATTCAAACAATTACAGACGAAGCACCCCTCTCAGTTTTATCATATGTAGAAATAGATATTGACAGATTTACAGACAAAGAATGCACTCGTTATTTGTAAATTTTTGTTAATTACTTAATTTGCTCTTTTACTTAGAGTTTTTCCCCATTTTCGTTGTACATCGCTTATTGAAGAAAAAAAAGCAATGAGCTGCAAAGACCATTTATGAAAATGACAAGAATTCCACAGAACTCTTGACTATTGGTCAATTTTTGTTTCTTTGTTCGTTCGATCATTTGTTTATTCGTTTGTGCTCGTTTGTCTTTATTTAAATGCTGCTTGTCACAGTTTATTGTGATTATAATTAGCTTGACTACAGACACGACCAATCGGATAGGTAGGAAAAGCCTTTTTTTTTATTGCTCGACCGGCAATGTGACGTCTCTCGTGGTCGAGGGATAGAAATCGTTGCCGATGAGGTCAAGCGGTGACCGAATTTTTCGAGAGAATTACTCATGTATAAATGGACACTTTTAACGAAACGATGCGCGGAATATCGGCGAGACGAGATGGAGAAAGAGCGAAGGGAAAAAAAGGGTGACGATGCGAGGGAGAGCGGTCGAAATCGCTTTTGTGGGTCCCGACGATTCCGAGAATACGTCCGAGAGATCTCAAGATCTTCGCGCATATATATATATATATAATATGTGTGTGTGTGTGTGGGGTACCTACTGATGGTAACGCGCGACGGTGAGGAAGACTCGCGCAGGATCCCTTGTCCCTCATCCTTGCTTTCGCACGCGTTCACCTTCTTCTTTCTTCTTCCTCCTCCTTTTTTTCCTTCTTTCATGTCTCTCTCTCTCTCGCTCTCTCTCTCTCTCTGTCTTTCTCTCTCTTTCTCTTCAATCTTTCCGTTTATCGCAGTCGCTGTTTCTCGTGCTCTCTCTCTCCGACCTTTCCTTATTTTTCGCGCCCATTCGCGCTCTGTCTCTTTCTCGTCCGGTGTTACCCGGTCGTTAATCTTCGTGTCGGGTCTAGGATACGCGAGCGATCTCTCGCGATTTTGCACATACGAATTTCGTGGATATATCTTCTCTCTTTCATTCTCTTTCTCTCTCACCCTCTCTCTCTCTCTCTCTCTCTCTTATTCTCTCCCATCTCCCTCGGTGCTTCTGCTGCATTATCTACAGCACGAGAAAACGAAAAGGGAATATACGTCGAACCCGCTTCGGCCCTGAAAACCCTGCGGGATTTGCTGCTCTGCTCTCCTTCTCTCTCTCTCTCTCTCTCTCTCTCTCTCTCTCTCTCTCTCTCTCTCTCTTTCCACGAGTCCTTCGCCCACTTTCTCACCCGGTAAGCCCAGGTAGAAAAGTGGGACTACGCAGCGGCGCTTGGAACAGAGTGAGAAAGAGAGAGAAAGAGAGAGAGAGAGAGTGAGAGAGAGGGAGAGAGAGAGAGAGGGAGAGAGAGAGAGAGAGATAAAGAGCCTCGGCCAAGGAGGAAAGAACAAAGAGTAAAAAAAGAGCTGCAAAAAAGGATCCAGCTGAGAAAAGGACGTGGGGAAAAAGACGCCAGCATCCAAGGACCTCGAGGAGAAAGAGAGACCCGAGGATCGCGCGTGAGAAACCGCGAAAAAGAAACGACGAAATAACGCCTACATCCTCTCAGGAATCTCCTCTGATTTCGCACTCCCTCTCTCTCTCTCTCTCTCTCTCTCTCGCTCTTTCGTGCCTCTATGTACACATGTATACGATACATTATATACATGTGGCCCGATGCGTCCCTATTCGTGTTCTTTCTCAACAAAAAAAAATTTGAATATCCATTCGATCAATTTTCGCTAATTCAAAGGAAACTTTGTAGAAATTCGGGATCTTTATTTCGTATTTCGGCTGCGTGGCCTTCTCAACCGAATACCAATGAGGAAACGATCTTTTTCTTTGTTGTTTTTATTTCTTTTTTTTCCTTTCGTTGCTCCAGCGACCCAAACGACGGTTTAAATTCCGATTGCGGGTTGATCTGAAGAAACAGCACTGAGGCGCTCGGATTTTGAAAAATGGACTGTGGCAAGAATCAAAGCGTAGTGTGCCACCCAAAAATTTTGTTCCTGTTGTTAGAAATTTTGTTTTACGAAATAATACACGAAACACGTACCCTGCCCCCTCTCGTTTCTCCTTCCTCTCTCTCTCCCTCTCTCTCTCTCTCTCTCTCTCTCTCTCTGTCTTTTTTCTCTCTCTCTCCCTTTCTCTATATACTCCTGCACATACGAGAACACCAATTTACAAACCGTTTAATTTCGGGCGAATGATACAGTTGGGTTAGTGTTCTAGTGAAAGGGCTAAACGGTACGAGATTCGACGTCGAGTTCCGTCCCGCGATCGTTCACGAGGCAAAAAAATAAACGAGCACAAAAGTTTCTCGAAGGGTTTCGGGGGCCCTTTCGACGGGGCCACGTTGTCGAGGATCCAACGCCCGCTGTCCCTTTGGCGGCGAACGAGAGAGACGTACTTCTCCGCCCTATCTTCTCCTACGCCCCCTCATCGCCCTCTGCCCGCCTCACCAGGGCATAGCCACCCCATTCCTGCCTAAGACGTCGTGCTCGATTTTCCCTATTTCTCTACTGTATAAGTAAAAAGGTGGCGACGGAGAGAGAGAGAGAGAGAGAGAGAGAGAGAGAGAGAGAGAGAGTTTACGGGTATTTTGAATACAAAAAAACACGCGACTTGTGATAGACCAGCATCCCAGTTAAAATATATTTGTATTTTTTAAATTTCAAAACAGAACAATTTTAAAACGACTTCAAATATTTTTTTTTGTGGATTTCAAATTAATTCTTTATTATGATGTTGCGAAAACATTGTTTTTTTTTTCTATTTCGAGTCGTTTTAGGTTGTTCTTTGGCTTAGGTTGTTTGAAAATAATTATTTTATTTAGGTTGCTTTAACTCATAGCCGAATTTCTTCAAAATGACCTTCCCGCGCATCTAGAAGTCGCCAAAATCTATGCATAGAAAAGTAACTCTTGTAACATTTGACTTTGAGTTGAAACTATTTCCAAACAACCTAAGCAAAAAAAACATCACGTTTTAACGAAATTAAATCGATTTAAAAAAGTTATTAACTAAAAAAAAAATTATAAAAAAGGGTTATTAAATTAATCAAGCTTAAAAAATGAGCACAAAAACGTAAAAGTTGATTTAAAACAAAATAAAATTAACTTGAAAAAGTTAATTTTATACGCAACAACTTTTTACCAAATTTCTTGAAAATTATTTTTCTGTCCATTTGTACATGATGATTTTAGACATTTGACTTCAGAGATCAACCTCATAGTCAATACCTAACATGATTTACATTCCAATGTCTCCATAATAACCTCTAGACAGATGTATGAGTTAAATATTTTTGGGAGCACTTTTAGAACAAAATTATTTTAAGGGTCATCCCAATACCAGAATATCCTTCTTGCATATACATGCACACGCATAGTAAAGTAGTCGTCCTAGTAGAAAAAAAAAGAAAACCCACTGAAAAATAAAATATAAAAAAATAACGGTCACGCAAAACGAGCGAGAACCAGTGGACAGGGCGGTGTTCTCCAAAGGATCACGGAGTCTCACTCTTTCTGGGCTTTCGCCTCGCGAGCTGACATTTGTATCCCACAAGAACGCGTACAAAGCCCAGCACGAGGTACGTAACAGCACGTGCACACTAGCTCGTGTCCAGCAGCGGTCGCCTGTCTCGAGGAGCAGTCTTCCTCTTCTTTTCTCTTTCGCGGTCCGACGTCTCCTTTTTTCGTTTCTTCCTTCCCCATGGCTTCCCATTTTTCTTTCTATTAAAAAAAATCCATTTTATTTCATTTTATTTTATTTTATTTTATTTAAATTTATTTTATTTAAATTTATTTTATTTTTATTTTATTTTGTTTTATTTTTATTTCGGATCTCCGAGACTCCTTCGCCTAAAAGCTCAGCAGAAGGCTTTCGATAATTCATTCGTGACAAAAAAAACGAAGCGTCAAAACCGAGAATTTAATTAAATAGAAAAAGGAATCGAAAAAAAAGCACGTGTATGCAACTGGTCGCAGTGACTTCCGGTGGGACCGGAAGACAGCCGCGAACCCCGTTATTCCTGAAGGGTTGAATGCCAAAGGGCGGGCAATCGAGTTCCAAGTCGTAATAATGTGTCTCTGATCTCTCGAGATGCTCGAACGACACGCACACGGGACATTAAACGGGACGATCTGTCAAAACAGCAGTATGTGTATCGGAGTGTGTATACGCGCGGGCTCGTTGATACGAAAGCTCCGTGCGTTCAGGATCGGGCCACGTCCAGGGTGAGACATCGCGAGAGGGAGAGAGAGTGAGCTGGTGCACGCACTTAATCTTCCTTTAATCCGATGATCCCGAAAAAAAGGGGGCCCGAAGTATGCGACTCGACGAAAAGATTATGTCTCGTTGCCGCAGTGATGGCTTCACTATATACGGGTGGAAGCTTGCCGCGGGGGGGGGGGGGGGGGGATACCTTCTCTCAACTTTGCAATTGAGTTCTTGCGGGAAAAAACAACCACTGATATCTCTTTTTCTTTCCTTATTCTCGCGCCTGGATTAACAAGATTTTTTTTTCTTCCTTTCGCGTACTCCGCAACGATCGACGAGAAAATTACTTCAATATTTATCATCACGGTTAGCCCTTCAGGTAAAAAAAAATCTTCGTTAAAAACACAACGGAAAAAAACGTGGTAAAAAATAAAATCGCTGCTCAAGTTACGAAAAAAAAACGGAAAACAAAAAATCGGAATATTATCGTAATTTTGATCGATATTATTGTGATTATTAATTATATTATTTAACATGAGCAATAATTATTGTTTAATGATAAACTATCAAGTTCTATTTTGAGTATAAATTAGTAAATTATTATTATTATTTTTGTAATTATGATTAAATAAAAGATTCAATACACGTATTAATTATTACTAAATCATAAATTATTAAATTCATACTTTCGTTACTATTAATTAGTAAAATAATGTTATTATTATTATTAAAAATAAAAAAATTATTTTTTTAAAACAAGGTTTTATTAAATGTACTGAAAAGTATAAAATAATTTTTCTTACCAAGTCACCTATATGTGACTATAAATAAAAGCTTGGGGCACTCAACTTTTGAAATGTTTAATAAATTTGATTTGACTTTGAAATCGAATTTGGCACAATAGTAATTTGAGAAATTATTATCACATGTTTATGCTCAGTTTACCGATTTTTATTTAAGAAATCTAAGGATGTATTACAGTAAATTAAAAACAGTTTATATATTAAGGGACTTATGTAAATTAAAGTGTATATGTTTAAATGTTAAGCGCCCCAAGCTTTTATTTATAATCACATATAGGTGGTTTGGCAAGAAAAATTATTTTCTACTTTTCAGGACATTTAATAAAAGCTTGTTTTTTTTAATTATTTTTTTATATATAAATTATTTTCTACTTTTTGATCATTAATTTTTTAAAGTCGAATCATTCAGTGTCACCTCTTAGATGCATGTTTGCAAAATTTCAGAGCTCTAAGTAGTCGGGAAGTCGGTGAAATATCGATTTTCTATTTTGCATCTCACAAAAAGTCGTTATTTTTTATTTTATTTTTTAAATTATTTTTAAAAAGTCGAATCATGCATTGTCACCTTTTAGATGCATGTTTGCAAAATTTCAGAGCTCTAAGTAGTCGGGAAGTGGGTGAAATATCGATTTTCAGTTTTGCATCTCACAGAAAGTCGTTATTGTTATTTATTAATTTATTTGTTTATTTTCTTTTAAGTTGAGTCAAGCATTGTCTCTATTTAGATGCATGTTTGCAAAATTTCAGAGCTCTAACGATAAGTAGTCGGGAAGTGGATGAAATATCGATTTTCCGATTTGCATCTCACAACAAGTGAAGTTAAATAAAAGCTTGTAAAAATACATTACCATTAATTAGTAAGGTATACATGAGATTATTTCTCCAACTTTAATTGATATTATTGTCATTATATAAATTGTTTTCCACATGTACACCCTTGCGGGTTTAGATTGATTATTAAATATATTATTTCATGATGGTAATAATTATTGCAAGGCGGGCAATCACTTTAGGAGACCGAAAATTAGATCATTTTTTAGATTTTTTTTTATTGTGAAAAAAACGGAAATTTCCGCAACTCTAACAATAATTTATTCATATTTTCATACATTTCTGGTAATTTTTTCAAGTTATTTCATGCATTAATTAAGGTGTAATCCGCGGTGTCCCTTGGGGTGTCCTCGTCGTCGTTGTCGAATTGCGGGAATTGTGCAGCTCGCAATTTGCATCTGAAATAGTCCAACAAATTTTGATACATTCTTCAGATGTTCTTTAAGAACTTGAACCTAAATTTTGAAAAAAAAATCGAGAATTAAATGTTGGAACGTGTTTGAAAAAAAAATGATCAAAGTTTAGCATTTTTTTCCCGGCATTTTGCAATAATAAATATGTTTTAAACAATCTAATCTTTCCAACGTTAGACTCATGTTTTAATAAATTATATTATGTAAACGTGTTCCAAATTTAAAGGTGATCCATCAATTAGTTTTTGAGTTATGATTCCCGCAAATTGAAAAAATGTCGTTTCGAGAAAAAACACTTTAAAAGTTTCACAAACGAAATAACTCAAAGTCAAATGTGTTTAATCAAATGATAACGTGTCTTACCGATTAAGCAGCGATTCCAGCACCATACATTAGTCCTTCCTCTTCCTCATGCAACTCATCTGAAGCTTGTATTTCCTCTTTACGAGCTTTTCGAGCTTCTTTTGTCTCTAATAAACTTTTTCTATTTTGCCGAGCCACTCGCATCTGACCCATTTGCTCGGAGAGTATAATTTATATACATACCGTTAGAAGGAATCCGAATATCGTTTTGAAATTTTCAGGGTGTATTCTAAAAATATTTTGCTAACGATTTATAAAACAAAAAAAAATTGATTTTTTGAAGCATCTGAAGTGGTTGCCTGCCTTAATTAGAAACTATTTTCCTGTGTACCAACGTATACCCCTGCGGGTTTTTTGCACAGACGTTTTACGCAAACATCTACACCGAGGTAACAGAAGTATTGGACTTTCGCTCACTGGTTGATGAGCAAGCCGGCGCACGGGTAAGCGATCACCGCTCCGAGTATTGGCCACGCAGAACGCTGCTTAACTCGAAGTACCACCGGAGCCGAACCCTGAGCGCACATTTTCCAGTGTCGGTTTCATTAAATAGAAACTATTAAGTTTCATGTTTATTATTAGTTAGTAAATTATTAGTCTTTTTCTTATTATGATTAAATTAAAGATTCACTAATCATAATGATTATTATTGAATCATAAATTATGAAATGCATTCTTTCGTGACTATTAATTAGTAAAGTATACATGGGATTATTATTGTAAGTTTGACCGATATTATCGTGATTATTAAATATATCGGGATAGCAATAATTATTGCTCAATTAAGAACTACGAAGTGTCATTTTAACCGATAATTAGTATATTATTATGATTATTATTATAAAATGAAAGATTCAACAATCGTAATATCTATTATGAGACCATAAATTATTAAATTCACTCTTTCGTTACTATTTTAAAATAAAATATCGTTATTGTTATTATTGTCAAAAACCAATTACTGCTAATTAGCAAAACATTGTTGTTATTATTATTTGAAAAAGTGCATTACTATTAATTAATCATGTTCTGGCATTATTATGTATCTCAGTATTTTACAATTTTTCGTAATATTATGTTGCAACTATATTATTAAAATTATCGAATTAAATTGATTTTCGATACAAATAACAATATAAAGTTAAATTGTTTTTCCGGATATTGAAAATGTTATATGAAAACAACAGTGTATTATTCTGATTCGTGTTTTATAAAACAGCCGCAAAATTTCGTGCGGTTATAGGCGACCGCCCCTATATCCGGTCGATCCCTTGCTTTGTACGTTTCTCCGTCTCTTTTTTCCGCAAGAATTTTCCTCTTTACATAAAAATACCCATGATTTTATATATATATATCCATATATATATATATATATATATATATATATATATATATATATATACGTAGAAATATACAGTTATGTAGAGAATTTAGTCGTGGCTGGCGTTTTCACTCTGCGTTTGCCTCCCGTCCGCCCCTCGCTAATTCGACGTTAACGAGCGGCGAACACGCGACCCGGTCTCTTCCTCCCTCTCTCTCTCTCTCTCTCTCTCTCTCTCTCTCTCTCTTTCGCCCTTGCGCTGATATGCTTGCAGCGTAAAGCTGGCGATAATTGCTCGGATCGATAAGCCGAGAGCTCACAAAAGCCGTAAGGCCACATAGCCACATCGAGAGTGAACAAGTCGACGGACGTCAAACCTCCGCACGTCGAGAGTTAGCCGCAGAGGGAACGGGAGACAAAGTGAGATAGAGATAAAGGCTAGGGTGAGTGAGAGACCGAGAGGGATGGAAACTTTGTATATATCCGGTGGAGTCCGAAAAGTGGAAATCTCGATACTCGCACGTGCCGCTATCAATAAATCAGTGACAGGAGGGTCTGGCGGCGGTGCGGGTGGTGCACTTAGCCCGGCGTCTAATCTATTATTGAGATTGTCAATCCGCGCGCGGTGCTCTCTTCACTGGGAGCGCTTTAACAACGTGAGGGCGGAAGTGAGACCAACGACTTTTATCTCGGCAGTGTACTAACTTTCGTGTCACTCCAAAAGGGTCAGCACTATTTTTCCAGACGTACGCATACACACACGTATACACGCAAACCCAAAAATATATATGTATTAAGGAGTTAGGCCACTGAGACGACCCGAAAATCAGAGTTATTTTAAGAAATTAATTTTGATGAAATAAGTAAGATGATATTAAAATCGGTGGGACATTTATTTGTATGTACATTAACAAAGTTGTGGAGCAAATTTCATTGAAAGATATTGATAATTGAAGAAGTTATGAATAATCTCGTGCAAGACCTTTAAACGTGACGGGCTGAACGGTGTACTTGACATCTCGTTGATCGGCAAAAAAAAAAAAATTACGAGTTTTTTTTTAACAGATAATATTGGCTCAGACTTGACCGAGGTTTTTTTTTGTTATTGTGTTTTAATTATCACAAAAAATTGTTTGATTTCTTTTTTCGATTTTTCGAGGAAAAATGTCATCATTATTGGTAATAACTAATGAAAAAAAATGTTAAAAAGAAAAACGTTGGTCAAGACTAAACAATTATTACACTGAATAAGGGTACCGAATTTCAATTTAATCTGTTCGTTAGATATCAAGAAATCGGGTACACCGTTTTGAAAAACAGAGGTTCGAGAAAAACGTGTTTGAAGTTCTAGCGCAGCAGTTCTATCGTTGTAATTATAAGTTTACTGTCAATTTGTGATTTCTGCACCATATGTTGCACCTTCCTCTTCAATTTGAATTGCCTCAAGCGATGGACGCGTTTTTTTTTACATTTGCACAGTAGCCTAACCACTTAATCAACAGATATATATTCGTATTATTTATATTTTTAATATGAGATGAAAGATTTTTTCGAGTAAAATATTTTTTAATATTAAATATTAAATTTATTAATCCTTCAATTATTTAATGATATTAAATTGCATTGTATATATTGTAGAATAAAAAAGTAACTACACCTATATATATGTACATATTATCATTATTATTATATTATTAATTTGTTGTTATATTAATTATTTTCATATTTTTAATTTCATAATTATGTAGACTCTAAATTGTTATAACATTTTTTATAGTACATAAAAAATAAAACAACAAAAACGGAATATTATTTCATAAAGAAAATATCAAATATACAGAGTGTCAATTATGTGATGGCCGCGTGTTTTTGAAGGGTCTGGTGTGAAGTTTCCACGACTGCGAAAATATGATATTTAAAGGTTGTCCAAGTCCTCTTCGAAAAAGCGTATTTTTGTGATTAGTAGTATTTGCCAGAAAAAAATGAGGATTCCGAAAAAGACTCCATTTGGAGTTCAGCAAAATAAAGATAATTAAATTTTGAATTTAAAAAACTCCTAAGTTTTTTTTAAATTTAGTTAATTTCCATTTATCCAGTTCAAAATGCATCTTAAATCATATTTCTCTCGATGATGGGATGCACAAAAAAGTTATTCAGGAGTGTTTCGTATTCAGAATTTAATTATCTTCATTCTGCTGTACTCAAAATGGAATTTCGATTTTCTTCCAGAATGCTCATTTTTTACTGGCCAATACTCCTCATCACTGAAATACGCCATATTGATTTTCCAAGAGGCCTTAAAAAACCATTAAGAACCATATTTTTCTCAGTCGCAAAATCTCCGCCCAAGACCCTTAAAAAACGCATGACCACCTCATAATTGCAACCCTGTATATATTATTTTTTCTGTATAAAACTCCATTCCAATTTTTTAAGTTTAATTTTGTATAGTAAATTAAATATTAAAGAATAAAAAAAGGAAACTGTACCCCCATACACCCTTATTTATTTATTTCACGATATCGAGTCATCAATTCGTTAAATCGTAAAACACTGAAATTACTATAAAAAAAATGAATTCATCTCTCAGCTGAAAATTCTCATCCGCAGATTCATCGCCAAGAAAAGCGCAGGAAAAATGTCCTCCTACAATTGCAATTGGAAGCCAATAATATTGTTTATCAAGCCAATTAGGTATTTCATGTATCGACTCATATGTACATACAGGTATATACGTAAACGGTATAGCGGTAATATAACGACGTAACATCGGACAATGGCGCCGATACATGCCTACAAATAAGAACCATGCGTAACACATATCGAGCCAATAATAAATCAATGAGTAATTAAAGATTAACGGTATACACCTGGCACGATCGGATCCATACGCGTACAGTATCTAATGCCATCCTGTCATACATGTATACCCGTGCAAAATAGCGCGCGGTACTACGACTGGCATATGGCTGAAACGAAGAAAATATATGTATATATATATATATATATATATATATATATATATATATATATATATATGCGGGTTTTGGAAGGAACTATACGTGATCGCAAGATATATGTACAGTTGATGTATGAATGATTTCATCAAAGGTTATCCATCATCGCTTTGCCTCGCGCGAACGCTGAAATGTTTGATGGTGCCGCTTCATCCATAGATGTATATTACACACACACACACACACACACACACACACACACACGCACGCACGCACACACGCACGCACACACACACGCACACACACACACACACACACACACACACGCACACGTGCACACATATATGTGTGTGTATCCATGCGGGTATATACTTGCACACTCATCATCACAAATATACCTGGTGAAAAGCACCGAAGATGGAAAGAAGTGAAAAAAAAGCTGCAGATGTTCTCGAGACTCACGAGATATACACATGCTCTCGTATACTCAAACCTGTATGAGAATCGGGAATTACAGTGTACAGGAGTTAGCCGCCTGTTCGCGCGAACTCCATAACGATTTTCCCACATATTTGTTGCCCCTACGATAGCTCCTTCTCTCATCTCGCTTAGCGTCGAGTCTTGGCGGGCAACGCGCATACACTGAAGTCCCGATTGAGACGAGCGCGCAGCCCCCACTCTGCTGCATCAGGGAGGGGCACCAATCGCGGCATTGCTCGGCCGCCCGCTGTGCCTTCGCGACACGAGCGAGACGCCCGCGCTGCACATTCCAACAATCGTGGTGTTTTTGATCAATGTTTTTGAAAAAAAAAAGGAAAATGATTAAGTTCTTTTTTCATCGTGCAAATGCATCGGTCACTGACTGTTCTCGCTCTTGTAAATCCAAAGATTCCTCCTACGGAGTTCTGTTAATTCCCGCAGGAGATATCGTGTTCGAGCAAACTACGGTGTTTAACTTCATATATACGTGTATGAATTACAATTACACGCATCTCTACGCCCGGCACCGAGAAACTTATGTACTCGAACCTCAATTCGTAAAGTTCCGTCTCGTCTATCTCCTCATATAAAATCATATATAAATATACACGGTGTCCCATTTAAAAATAAAGTATTAAAATAAATCGCAAAGATGAGGTTGCAGAAAAAAGTGTATTCTACAAAAGTTTTTTGGTTTTGAGGGGCACATCCGATGGTGATACAAAATATTCTTTTCGTCAACACGTCTACGAGATATCGCGGTAAACTTCAATTTTTTAAATGAAAAGTCATGATTTTTATAATTTAGAAAAAATAGCTGATTTTGCGACGGATACATCGGGAGAAAAATCTCTAGTCCAAAAATCAAAAAAGTTATGACGGTTTAAAGTTTTTGGAAATAAACCACGTTACGTACATTACAGTGGCAAATTTCGAAAGGCCTATTTGACTCTGTGCCGAGCAATAGTATCAGTTATGGCTACGAGTGGCAGTTTAGGGTTTTTTTTAATAGCGTATGTACACGAACAAAACTAAACTCTTACTGAAACCGAAAATGCATCAAGAATACGGACATATAGCGTGCAATATTTCCAAAAAATTCATACTGCCATAACTTTCTTGATTTTTAAGCTGAAGAATTAATTTTTTTCCCATCGTATTTGTCTCAAAATCAGCTATTTTTATAAAAATTAAAAAACATGCTTTCCCATTTAAAAAATTGAACGTTAGCGCGGTACAGCGTAGAAGCGTTGTTAAAAAAAAACATTTTGTATTACCATCAGATGTTACCCTCAAAACCATAAAACTTTTGTGAGAAAACTTGTTTGTACGACCTCATCTTTAGAATTTATTTTAATACTTTTTAAAAATGGGACACCCTGTATATCTATGTATATATGTGTGAGTGTGTGTGTATATTTATCCACTCCCTAATGCGCATGGCAAAAGATAAGTGTATTAAGCCGGCTTTAATATACCCACTGTACCCATGTATCACTCTACCTCGGAATATTTTCTTTTCTTTCACGTGTTTTCTCAAGGTAAATTCATCCGCCTCTCCTGCTTGCTTCTCACGCGAAAGAGAAATTCAAGAATCACCGAGTGGCTTCTCCCCGACGATCTACGTACGACTCGCATCATATATTCCATTATCAAATGAAAAACACACCAAACACTTTATCCAGCAAAATCTTGACGCAGATAAGACACCGCAAGTCCATTAATTTTCGCTGCCTGATACGACTCAACGAATCACATTTCCCGATAAGCGCAGCAATTTTTATCGTTCCCGAAGCATTAGAACGCGTTTGCTATTGTGACGGGGGGGGGAACGAGTGCACGAGAAGTGAAGAAAAAGTGGGACGAGTTAGGGTGTTGAACGATGAAAAAAAAAAAGAACGAAGCAATGCTAGGTCGACGAGGAGGATGCTGGTCGTTGCTGCTGGTGGAGCTCACCGAATCCGACAAGACTCCGACATGTCCAATTACACGGCTCCTCGTGTGCCATTCACGCCTCGCAACCGAGGGTGGCAGCTTCTTCTTAACTTTCTCTCTCTCTCCCTCTCTCTCTCTCTCTCTCCGTCTCTTTTTGTCTCTCTCATGTTCATCCATCTCTTTCCCATCTTCCTTTCCCGTCCTCGTTCCGTTACTCTTCTTATTTCCTCCTCGCAAACTCTTGGCGCCAACTGAACGCACGCTGTGGCTTTTGATCCGAAACATAACGCTTGAGAGAGGAAGAACGACCACTGAGAGAGTCCTCGTGCAAAAAAAGAAGGAGAAAAGCAGAGAGTGAGAAGGTCCTTTCGACGCTCGTCAAACGTGTGTTTCGAGCACTCACGATAATCCGCAGAACGGCAAGGAGCAGAAAAAAAGAAGAGGAAGAAGAAGAAGAAGGACGAGAGCTAGGATCTCGTGCCTCCTTAATTGGAAACACGTGTGTACGTTCTCAACGCATGCGCTCCATTCGTCGCAATCGTGTGAAACGTCTTCATAGCCATTTGCGTGCGACCTGCTCAAAGCCCGCTCGTTTTTGTCTAGAAAAATCGACAGCCCTTACGGAGGGATGACTCTGCACGAGTCGTGGATATTTTGTCTGGAGTCACCCTCGTAGATGGCCGATCTTGGACTCGAGAGAGAGAGAGAGAGAGAGAGAGAGAGAGAGAGAGAGAGAGAGAGAGAGAGAGAGAAAGAAAGAGAGAGAGAGGGCGAGAGGAGGAGGAACACTCGATGATCCAATGACGAGCAATCGACATCGTAGTCATTGGATGCACATTGATCAATGGATGAAGCGACGATGAAGGATCACTGGAGGATTCTTCTGTCGAGGATTATGAGGAATCCCAGCTGCCACACCCTGAGAGTCAAAATTGGAAGGAACAAAAAAAGAACAACAACAAATGGAGAACGGAATAATCGTGGATGAACGAAGAGGACACATAGACACACGAGTATCCGACTAATCCTCCCGTTCCACCTGAACGAAGAAGCGCTACGTGTACACCCCATCGACAGTGTATCCTCTTATCCTCCCTCCTGTCTCTGTGTGTACACAATCGATGGAGAAGCCTCGAGAGCCGACACACCGCGGAGTTGAAAGAAGAGCGCTGAGGAGAGCAAGAGAATCTTCGGCTCTCGATCTTATCCGCAACGGGTACGCGATTGAATCTGCCTTCAAGATCTCGCTCATTGTCAGCTGTTCCTTTCTTAAGAGTCTCTCTCTTTCTCTCTCTCTCTCACTCTCTCTCACACACACACTCGCTTATTCTGCTCAGAGAGCCTTTGTACACATCGACGATCGGGCGAGCAGAAAAATCCCGATCGAATCAGGATCACACGTCGAACGTGACAACGTAGAAGGCGAGACGGAGAATTATAGAAAGCGCATAGAGAGACGGATAGAGAGTTGGAGGCAAGCCTGCTAGACACGGGATGAGAGCGCAGTGTGTGTTTTTCCCTCTCGGCAAATACCAGAAACTCACCTGAGGTAACAGCGCTCCGTGAGATAGAGTGTATCTGAAAGATCGAGATGGGAAATCGTGGCCTCAGCAATCTCCCCCGCAACATCCCTTGCCCATGTTCTTTAATTCCTCGTATAATGCGAGAACAATCGGCTATGAATCGTATCGTTTCACGATCGTTGACTCCGAGATCTGGCCTCACGGGCGCGTTGATGGCTTCACTGCTCGCTTCATCCAACCG
This sequence comes from Ophion ventricosus, assembly GCA_963932345.1. NCBI lineage: Eukaryota > Metazoa > Arthropoda > Insecta > Hymenoptera > Ichneumonidae > Ophion > Ophion ventricosus. Next base: position 32,829,718 of record OZ010711.1, on the reverse strand, counting down.
ATCTGCGCCGATTCCCCGCACTGCGTCGTCGCTCCAGTCTCTGACTTCCTTTCACCCGCGCATTGTGCTTGTATCCTCTTCTCCCTGTTTACTCGTCGAGGAAATTGCTCGTGAGGAGGACCAAACTTACCGATCTGTGCCGGAAAAAAATCGGCCGTCGGGATCGGTCGATGAGCGAAAAAAAAACTGTAGTAAAATCGGGCGTGCGATGTTCTTAGGGAAGAGAAAGAAGTGCGAGGAAGAGAGAAAGAGAGAGAGAGAGAAATGAAATGAAAATTTAATTATTTAAATTTATTTATATATTGGATTTATTTAGATAATAGAAATAAAAATAAGAGAGGCAAGGTTGGATGCAATATAAATTTGAAAGCTAATACTTAAAAAAATAATTGCAGTAATAATAAAATAATAAGCAGTAGTAATAATCATTTCTTTTTTCAAATTTCTTTTATATTCTCTTTCTCTCTCTCTCTCTCTCTCTCTCTCTCTCTTTCCTCTCTCTCTCTGTCTGACTTTTATTTTTTATTATTTTATTATTCGTACTTGACAATTTTTTAATTTTTTATATGAATTAGTAATAATTTTTTATATGAATTATTAATTTTTTTAACTGTACAATTTTTGTTGTTACTAATTCATTTTTTTTAAAGCATGAATAATACAATGATAATAATAGATTAATATTAAAAATAAATAAATGGCAGAGATAGAGAGAGAGAGAGGGAGAGAGAAACACAATAATAATGAAATAATAAAATTAATAATTAATAGAAGGCAGAGAAAGAGAGAGAGGGCGAAAGACATGAGAATCACAGCCAATGAGAAGGCAGAAGACGAGATCATAAATCGCAAAGATCGCGGGTGAACGGCAAATAAAACGTTGGCCCCCATCTCGCACATGTGGAGGAAGTATGTTGCAAGGATAATATAGATCAAGAAAGCCCATTTTGAACCCGTTATATGTATATGAAAATGGCGATCCTCACATCTGTCCGTTTTGAGGACGCTCCTTAAATTCTTTCTACCGAATCGTCCATTTAGGGAACGGGACAGGTCCTTGAAATGATCTTCATAGTAATACGCTTACATTTATCTACAGGGGACTCTGAAGACATTGCACGTATATATAAACGTTATTTTGAAAACATTCGATATTTCGAAGACTCATATATATATATATATATATATATACACATTCAGCACGAATTAATGTCATTGAAGTTCCGCATTCCGGGTCTGGACGCCGCCCCTCGAAACTCTCGGGGAGAGTTCAAGAATGTGTATCTTGTTTGGATTCTGCGCTGCGCTCTCTCCACTCTTCGGCTTTCTCATATCTCTCTCTCTCTCTCTCTCTCTCTCTCTCTCTCTCTCGCTCGCTCGCTCGCTCTCTCGCTCTCTTTGGGTATCTCTATCTCGCCGTACTCTTACCGAGACTTTTCGATCCTGTATACAGCGAGCCCTCTATCTTTGCCGCCAAAAGGACCTCTCCTTTCCTCTCGTACGGATCTTTTACTTTGCCGGGCGACCACACCGTCGAGGAGTGAACGCGATTCGCGACCCCGCGCGCCGCGACCGAGAATAATGAGGGTGTTCACTCTCGAGTGACCTCGTGCACGAATAAAGCCAATAATAAGCTTCGGAAAAGTTTTTTGGCCGCTGTGTACTCGCGAATGCATTTTTGTTTTTTTTTTTTTCATACGTGTACGTATTTTTCGAGAGTACACTCGAGGCAGTCCTCGCGCGGCCAGATGTGCCTCGAAGACCGAGTCGTGGGCGAGATCGTTGAAAAAGTAAAGACACAAAGTTGACGTGGCGAGCGGTTTTTTCCGAGCGGAGAAATGTCTTTGTCGGGATGAAGGTCGACTATTGTCGAATAATTTTGACGATTATTGGTAAATGGGCATTTGCATTTATTATGAAATGCACCGCAACACGATGGATCGTGTTCCGGTGCATTGCGATAATTCGTTTGTCTCACTTGTTTTTTTCTTGTTGTACATTTTATTATTCGCGATATTACGGTGTGAATTTGTAATGAGGATATCCTAAAAAAACGTTCAAGACATTTTCCTAGCGTAAGGGTGAGAAAAAAATTTGGGTTTGTTTGGTTTTGGACTGTGAAAAATGTGGATTTGTTTGGTTTAGGACAATCAAAAGTGTGGATTTGTTTAGGTTTGGGCTGTCAAAAAATTGGATTTTTTTAGGCTTGGACTGTCAAAGCAATATGAGTTTATTTGGGTTTGGGTTGACAAAAATTGAGCTTTGTTTGGGTTTGGACTGTAAAATTGTGGGTTTGTTCGAGTTTGGGCTTCCAAAAAATTTAGCAGCTCAAGTATTGGTTTTTTTTTGGGTTTGGACTTCGAAAAAAAATGTAGGTACGAACTATCAAAACAATTTGGGTCTGTTTGGGTTTAGGCTGTCAACAAATGTCGGGGCTTTGGACTGTTTAAAGTTCGGGTTTATTTTGGTTGACGATGTCACAAAAATTCGATTTTGTTTTAGTTTGGGCTGTAAAAAGAATGTGGTTTTCTTTGGGTTTGTTATGTCAAAAGATTCACCTTCGTTTGGACTGTAAAAGAATGTGAGTTTTGGTTGGGTTTTAGCTGACAAAAAAATTCGAGTCTGTTTGGGTTTCGGCTTTTGTAAAAAAAAAATGATATTTTATTGCGTTCCAAGGCCGCATCATCTCTCAATTGACAAACGTCATTCGGTTCCGTGGTACGTCGAAAATGTCGCGCGTTTCGCAGAAACTTCGTCAGAGATCGACGAGAGAGAAAGTTTTATATATATATATACACACGTACATATATACATAAGACAACGTATTCGTGTCCTGCGAATGCAAATTATGCGCTCCCGTACCGAGAATCGTGTCGACGAGTCCTTAAGGATGGAAATCGGAAGGAAAGGAAGATCTCTTTCTTGAGAGAGCGGCGGAGAGAGAAAGAGAGACGAAGGAAGTCAAGAGGAAAAGAAAAGGTCACGCAGACGATATTCCAGCGACTTTAGCCTCTCGACTCTCCGAGGTCCTCTTTTCTCAATTCCCTCTGGCCCTCATCCTCGTCCACGTTCTTCGTCCTGACCGCGTCTTCTCGGCTATAGAGAGAAAGAAACGGGACGAGTGAGAGAAGTCCTCGTCGTCGTCGTCGTCGTCGTCGACCGGTAAGAGAAACTAATTAAGACACGGTTAATCTCTCGGAACAGAATTTCATGATCGATTAGCATACCGATAAAGAATCACGGGGGGGAGGAGAGGGGGCGAGCAAAGCGGGGGTGCAACTTACCGGCGAAACGTCGCGCACGACCTTAATTAACGTAAGCGATCTAGATCCTTTTTCCTCCCGTACATACACACACGCATATATATATATATATATATATATATATATATATATATATATATATATATAGAATAAATTTGTAACGCAGAGCAATGCGCCTACCAATGTTCCCATTTCGGTGCAACGGCATGTACCTACGTTTGCTCTGGGATTAATTCATTTGCCGGATTCCAATAAGCTTTGATTATCTTCTTTATGACTACTTTTTATGCGAACGTGAAAATAGATCGAAACGATCGCCAGGGTCTAAACGTTTTTAGCCCTGTTTTTCATTCGGTTACGCATGTCAAGCGACATGCGTCACGTCCAATCGAAGTTCGATTACGCATGTCGAATCTTTCACTTTCAATTACTGTTGCTCGGCATTACGCCACGTGGTCGGTACTTTTCGGAAAGTTACCATAAAAAATTGTAGAACATTCTACGTGTTGAAACTTTGAATTAAAGTAGTAGTCTCGCCAAGGTGTTTTTCGATAGATTTTTTTTTTTAATTTTGAGGGCTCATTCAGGACACTATTAAATGATTACCTGAAAAATTTCAAAAGGATTCACCGTTGTGTTTTCGAGATATTGGCAATCAAAGATTTCATGGTTTTACACGTGTTTTTATAGGGAGCAGTGGAAAATTTGACATTTCACGCAATAACTTGGAAACTTTTCTACAGATTTTTTTTAATTCTCAATTACAGAGGGACATATGACGAAGTGGGTTGAAAAAAATCATGAATTTTGACCGTCTAGTTTCAGAGGTATAGCGATTTTAAATAAGCAATGTCTAACGACGCTAGCGCCACGATGTGACTGGAGCAGACTAGAACTAGATTACAGTAGTGTGTGCATATCCGTATACGCAGAGTATCTACGTATTAGTAGCCGGTACGGATAGTCTGATACAAAAGTGAGGGTTAGGTAAACATTATAGTAGGCGTTTTCATCATTACTTTATAAGTTTTTACATCCCGATAAGATGTACAACTTACATCATAAGGATACTTCGCAATATTTCGAAGCTATCATCGATTGAGCGGACAATAAACTTTTCAACGTGACTACTACCTTAAGAGCGCTCTCACGAAATCTTGAAACTTGCGCCTTTTACAAAAGTTGTGTTATTTTATTGTTTTGGTTTATTACAAGTTGATGATAATATATTGAAGAATTAAAGAACAAGTATTTGTTTTAAATCGAGTAAAATTCAATTATAGTATAATGTAAACACAACTATACATTTTTTTGAATCCTCTTTCTTAGTAGAATTCAGTTTATTTAATTCACTGCAATTATAATAAATAACAGATTTATAAAATCAATTACAAATACTAAATGCTTTTGGTAATTGCATTTCCGTAGCATTTTAATTCATACAAATACAACGTTATTTCAATTTTAGCTTTTTGGCCCGCTGAAATTTCAAATAATTTACAATTTTGTTAGTATTGAACATAACATTGAAAAAGCGTTTCAATATTAAAATTTCCAATAATTTACAATCTTGTTAGTATTGAAAATAACATTGAAAAAGCGCTTCAATATTAAAATATTGAAGCGCTTTTTCAATGTTATTTAACATTCGTGGAGGATTTTTAGCTCCGTTTTCTTCTTCAAACAAAAATGATACATTTTTCATCGTACAAATGTTTTTTTTTATCGCCTAATACTTTTTCAGCTAACGTGGTTTCCTATTATCATTATGATTATTAATTTAAAAATAAAACAAAACATTTGTACCTGCATTTACTCCCTCTCTTGTCGACTATCAATAATAAAACGATTGAACCACAACGATGAAAACAAAATTGTATACTTTTGGCGATTTCGGGATAAAATCGGGATAAAATCGGCTTTTGGCGATTTCGGGATAAAATCGTTTAGGGTTATGGCAAAAAAGTTTCACCTTCACCGTGTTCTCGTAATTTTTCAATGAGAGTATTTTGATGAGGATGACGAAATTTTACACACAAGTAATACAGGGTCTTGCCAAGTTTGAGCTTGTTTCTAATTGAAAAATATTCATAAATGATGAAGTTGTTATTTCTTAAACAAAGTACCACCGTTGCTGCATGGACAGTCGATGCAGGTGGTTCTGACAAAGAGGGTTATCTGAAAAGAAAAATAAAAAAAATGTACTTTTAGTATGATAATAAAACTTTCGTATGCTGGGGACTTTTTTGAAATTTTGAAAATGACGAAAATGTCACGCTGTAGAAGAAAAAGTTCGATCTTGTACAGAAAAAAAAACAACTTTAACAATTTTTTTAATTAAAAAATGGATGAACGTATAAAAAAAACATGCGGACAACCGATAAAAAATGTTATAAACGGAAATCGGACGAATCAATTTTGCGATAAGATTTACATCGTTTCACGAAACAAAGTTTCGAAAAATATGCAAATGAACAAAAAAAGGTAAATCGCAGCGAGGCTAACCCGCCACAAAGAACGCCACGACTCGTTTAATTTTAGCAACTTTTATAAAATCTTCGTTGCAATTTGAAGTTAAGGACCTGCGCTATAAAACAACCTAATAAAAAAATCGTATTTTCGAAGTTTCAAGCTCACTCAGTTCCCTTAACAATCCGCAATTATTATGTCCAAGCTCTGAGGACGTTTCCCTGCCTCGAAGATGACGAGGAAAACACGCACGCCCCAAAGCCACGGAATTCGAAAGGATTCGGGTATAAATTACTCTCTCTCTCTCTCCCTCCCTCCCTCTCTCCCTCTCTCCGCCCCTCTCTTACTCGAGAACCCGTGAAGACACTGCTTTCTCGGAGGATCGTTATTTATGGGATTTTTATGCATTAGGGCCTCGCGGTGACCGCGTCCCGCGAGCAAAGAAAGAAAAGAAAAATAAAAAATAAAAGTTTCAGAGTATAATAACTCGAGAGGGAGAAACGTGTGTGTCTTTTCCAACTGGGTTTATTATAATACGGCGTATTAATCAGGAACACAGCAGCCACACCTTCTATACGCCTTTTAGGGGAAGCAGTCACTCGCCCCGCTCTCGTGATTAGCTTTTGATCCTAATAATGTCCTGTTGCATGGAAACCCACGTACCAATCTGTGTGCACATGCAGGGAGTACCAATCGACTATCGAAAGCGCGATTGCTTTACACCGTGTAACGATCGAAATCGCGCGTACGCCGTACACAAATTCCAGACAGCGCCCTCGCGCCGTACGATTCGCTGCAATTTTTGATCAGACGATAAAATTTTGGCTCCGTGTCTCGCCTCGGCTTGCTTCCAAAAAGTAAACACTACGAATCGGAGAATCAATGCCGCGTTGAGAAGATTTTTTTTTCTCATTTGGAATAGAATATATTCGCGAACTTGTTTTACGATAAGAAGGGAAAAGAATATTTTTATAATGAGGCAAGTGTACGAAATCATTTGCAAAAATGCAAAAAATATATATAAATGAAATGTAAAAATGTAAAAAAATATGTATATAACATTTTTAGAATAATGGTATAATAATAAATTATAGTAAATATATAATACATTATAATAAATAAAAAGAAATAAAATATTATAAATAATAATTTGCAGCAATGCAAAAAAACATTCTTTGTAATATATATGTGTATATATATCCCGATAATTTTTTTTGCAATTCTACACATTATCATTATTTATTATAATTATTAATTATTATCAGTATTTTTTTTGCATTACAGCAAATTATTATTTGCTATCTTCCGCCCGCGACTTCGCCCGCGTAGAATTTGGCCCATAGAACGTTCATTAGAAGTAGCACCCCGCAGTAGGGGGTGTAGCAAAAAATCCTAAAAAGTGCGTGTTATTATTTGTTTTGAAGATTATATATACCAAGTTTCAAGTTCATACACGCAAGCAATACAATTTTCCATCCGAATTTTCAACCCCCCCCCCCCCCCCATTTTACCCCCTTAATTCGTTCCTGTCGTAAAAATGTTTCTTAGCGGATGTCTACATCCTATAAAAAAACTTACCTGCCAAATTTTAAGTTTGTAGGCTTTATAGTTTCTGAGATTTCGTGATTAATCAGTCAGTCAGCGGTATTTCGCTTTTATATACAGTATAAATTAAAGGAGCAGAAGAATTTCACAATTTTTTCAGTGATTTTTGAAAGGCCGTAACTTCGTGAAAAATGGTCGTATCGGGAGAAAAAAAAATCATTTTAAAGCTTGAAATCTCTAGTTTACGAATATCGTGGAGAATTTTTTTTTAGCATTAAGCTCGGCGCGGTCATAAGAAATAGCGCGAAAAAAAAAATTTCGATTTTTTTTTTCAACGTCGTCCATGGGCTACAAAAAAAATTTCCTGGCTGAATCAATGCTTAGGTCTTTTAGCCTGATTCGTTAGCTTCAATTTGGTATTTTTTTGCTCTCTGTACGACCATTTGTCGCTGCGATATCATCGATTGAATGAAAAGTCAGCTTTTTTTTATCATCGATATCCCATGAACTAATGGTCGTACAGCGAACGGAAGGTGGGTTTCGGAAACTTGAATAAATCCTGTATAAGTTCCTTTTAGTATTTTAGAGAATTTTTTGATTTATTTTTAAGCTTAAAATTGATTTGAAAAAGTACAAAAAAATGTATTTTTCTGCCGTTTTGGAAAATCCACTACAACTTTGCAAATATTGCGAAAATTACCAATGTTTCCACGTTTTTTTTTTTGAGCTCAATACACGCCCGAAGATCCTGTAAAATTTTTACTGGATCGGTTTTTTCTCCACGAGATTCTTAACTAAAGATTTCAAGCTTCAAAATGCTTTTTTTCTTCTCCCGATACGACCATTTTTCACGGAGTTATGGCCTTTCAAAAATCACTGATAAAATGGTGAAATTTTTCTGCTCCTTTAATTTTTTTGCTGAGTATATATAGAAGATTATATATATATATACATTCAATCAGTCAGTCAGTCAGTCACGGAACAGTTTTATATATTTATATAGATTACAATTTATTACGATATCATTATTGTACAAATTTTCAATAAATATATTTTTTTTTACATTTTCACATTTTTTTGTGCATTTCTGCAAATTATCATGTATTATAATTCTTCTTTTTGTTTTCGCTCTTTTGCAAATAACTATTTACAGTTCCATTATTATTTGAAAAAAATTATCTATTTTTATATTTCACTTTACACTTTATATTTATATTTTCTTACGTTTCACTTTTTTTCTTCATCTTTTATGATAATGAAAGTGTACGTAGTAATTTGAAAAAATGCTTTAAATTTCCACTATTATAAAAAAAAATTCTCTTCGACAATTTATATATAAAAAGTGATTCACATTGAACGAGGGTTCCCTTGCTGAGCGTACAAAATGTGTGCAATTCGAATGGGAACGCCGCCACGGCTGTCTGGAATATCGGAACTTCAGCAATCGGAAAACAAGCCAAGAGTCGACATTTTTTTCGGATTTTCTCACATTTAAGATGTCTCTCCTACAGGAAATTATTCGCGCAGCTACATGGCGAAGTTTTTGTCGAAGGCTGGAAAGTACGTCAGGTAAATATGAAAACCGTCGGTCCCTAGACCTTCGACAATTTTCAACAAAAATCGAAACTTTTACAGGGAAAAGCCGTGTTTTTTATTTCCTCACATACGAACCCACCAAAAAAAAATCTACAAACTAGGAAAAAAAAATTCTCCTACTATTTACAATTTGTTCTTAAGACATTCGGCGATCCAAATAAAAGAAAAAATTGACAAACTCGCCCATTCGTCAAAATCCCTGTCTCCGTCTCTCATATACCTTCACCCCCTCTCCCCGACTCTTTTCGCGTCAAGGCACGAAACTCGGATATCTCGATGAACGGGATCGCTGTATGCCCGTAGAGTTTGGCCAAATAGCTTTATGTCCTTTCCGAGAACATTTTCGACGTCGCCAACAGGCATCGAGGATGTCGTTCCCGAACGTCAGCGAAACGCGGGACTCTCGTCATCTTTTTGCCCCGCGGGCAGTCGAGAGTCAATAAAACGCGCGAGGGCGCAAAAAAAAAAGGAGAAAAAAAAATGAAAAAGAAAAGATACGACGACGAGCGCGCGAGTGGCCTCGCGGCCTCCAAAATCTTAATTCCGACAGCACACGCTCGCTCCCAAAATTTAATGGATTCTTGATTTATTTGCCGTTCCCCGAGAGCCTCCTCCACCCCCCCCCCCCCCGCCCTCCCTGCGTTTGAAACCAGAACTAAAACGAGAGCTCTCATATTTTAATAATTCCGTTTCAAAATCGGCGCCATATGACGACGAACATTTTTTTTTCTATTATTTTCCATTCCTTTACAGTTCCGCGAAAAAAAAATCGTTCGCCTTGGAAAGTCCCGAACCGAGAAATTCGAAGCGACGCATATGATGGTGAACTTCGCGAGTGCGCGGCATCGTTATACCGCGTGTATACTCGAGGTAACGAGGTTAATCGACACGCTAATTTCGAGCAAAATGCGCGCTGTAATGCGCGAGACGGTATCGTCCTTTTTTTTCTTTCTCGTCGAGAAGGGATTCTTGCTTTGCGGGAGAAAAAAGCAAAGAGAGAGAGAGAGAGAGAGAGAGAGAGAGAGA
>OZ010711.1:32786890-32819619 GCA_963932345.1 Ophion ventricosus | reverse complement strand
ACGTTGTCCGTTCCGTCATTTCGATGTTTGATATTCTCGTCGCCCATTGAGTGATCAGTCCAGTTCGTGATCTCTCCGGATAGGAAGGCTGTAAGAATAACTGCACTGCAATAAAAAAAAAACAATTATCAAATAGGATCTATTTAAATCAAATAGGTTTTTTCCTTATCTCGCGGCCTACGGAATAGTTCAAGCCATTCTTTTTAAATATTAAATATATTCAAATTAAATAAATAAAGACGAAGTTCAAATTAAATAAATAAAGATAAAACACGATATATGGCACGAATACACGGAGAGAATTAAATGTTAAAAATTACCGTGCAGTAACGGTAACCAGATGACAACCCTGAAACTTCGCTTATTATTACTGAGTAAAAAAAAAACAGATTTTCACGAAAATAAAATAAAATTTCTTCTTCAGATAGAAAATTTTACCAGATTTTCTAGTAAATTTTCATGTGTAACAAAATACGCAAAACTTAAATTTAAAAAATATATAATATCAGCGAAATTTTACTGTGCATTTTATTATTTTATGCCTTTCAAAAATGCCTATAAAAAAGTATCGTCTTTATAACAGTTATTTTAAGATTTATTATAAAATTTTATGAGTGTTATAGGAAAATGTATTGTGCTCTCGGTAAAAATTATCGTGCGCGCTACCCTTCTTGTATAGTAAAATTTTAGCTACGTATTTGAAATTTTCTGTAACGTGAGTTAAAAAAAACTTGTCGCATACGAATTATTATGCTTTTCTCACTTGTCACCACATTAAAATATACCACGGTAATTTTTACCGTGAAATTCACGACAAAAATTACTTTTTAATTCTGTCCGTGTATGAGAAAGGTATATACGTTCATGACATAAAAATGCGGTGAAAAAAAGTTGAATTATTTTCCTTTTTTCTCGCTAAAAAGGCTGTTATTTGGAAAAAAAAAGAAAAGTATCGCCGTGTCTTTTATTGACAAGCGCGACTATTTATGCATAGAAAGACTAGCCATTTTCCTCAATTGCATAATGTTACAACAGTCGTCTAATGAAAACAAAGCCATAAGATTTTTGACAGACTGAATCGTGTACCATATTTCCGTCTGTCTCTTTTGTCTTATGATACCAGATGAAACCAAATCACAGATTTATTAGGAACAAATAAAATATTTAATTATTGGACGATATTAAATAAACCTTGATTTGAAGAAATAAATATATTTAAAATAAATTATTTTAATAGTGGAGTGCAATAGGACAAATTTGATTTCACGAAAAATCTAGTTAATTAAAAAAAAAAAAGAAAATCAAATAGACGCATCTAGTTAATATCAAAAGAATTGTTCCGTCGGTGTGAAATAAAATCGTAATTAGATAATTGTAAGAATAACGTTAGCACCGGAGTTCCATTTGTTTCTCAAAAGATTAAACATCCATTTCTGCAAAATTGTCATTGATAAGAATTATCGAGACCCAATTCGTGCATTCGTGAACGCCAGTGCATCTATCCAGCCAAAACAACGCACCAAACCATCCAATATTTTTCAATTCAATGTTGATTTTTATTTTTTTTATTACAATATTACAATATATTACAATTTTATTTATATTACAATATTTTTTTAACTAAAGTATTGGTACGCGATAAAGCCGAGATTTTACACACAGTTGATACACTGTCTTGCCAGGTTTGCGTTTTTTTTTTAATCGAAAAACATTTATAAACACTGACGTTATCATTATTCACACTATGCTCTGTATCCTGAAAAAAAAACATCCTTGTGATATTTTAGCCACAGCCCGATACGTAGACGCCTCCTGTGAGCGATTGTTGGAGGTAACGAGAAAAGTGTAATAACGGGAGATACCTGGCACAAGATAAGGAGAGAAACTGACGTTGGGAAGTTCGAGCCATAACCTTACTCGTTGTTGCGTGAGGTTTCGGTTTGCGTGTATGGGTGTGTGTGTGTGTGTGTGTGTGTGCGTGTGTGTGTGTGCGCGCGCGCGCGCGCGCGCGCGTGTGTGTGTGTGTGTGTGTGTGTGTGTGTGTGTGTGTGTGCGTGTGCGTGTGTGTGTGCGTGTGTGTGTACTACACCCTCAGGCATTTCCGTTTGTGTATTCGATTACGAGCTTCCCACAATGCTATCCTATGCTTTTAACACACGGTCTCATGTATGGCGCTTCAACGCGTGTTATATAAGACACATTGATGTATGCACGTGTAGCGCATGGCGGAGAACTATGACATGCCTATACATACGTACATATATATATATGAGTATATGCAGGATCGTCCTACTGGCAAGATCATCGCCATCAACGCCAAGAGTAAACGGAGCTTATGTCATATACTGTGGGTTTGTACGGTCGGGATATATAAAAACTGTTTTCTACGGTACAATGTACCAGGTCTGTAAATATGAAATCGGAATTTGCCCATAGATGGCCCTAGCTGTCAATGTGGTTACCGTCAAGTCACGTCATCGGCGTCATTTGCTTTATTGAAATCTGACAAAGATTTTTATTAAAACTCACAACAATACAAGTTTCATACCCCAACATGGTTTGTTATAGCGTTGAACATGTTGAATTTTGTGCCTGGAAATTACGATTTGCGGGCAGTATGAATTTTCTGTTACCATTTAAAGAAAACTGCTGCAGAATCGTACCGAATGCTTGTCGAAGCTTACGGTGAGCATGCTCTTGGTAAATCACAGTGCTTTGAGTCGTTTAAAAAATTCAAAAGTAGCGATTTTGACGTGAGAAACGAAGAACGTGGGAGGTCATCGAAAAAGTTTGAAGACAGCAAATTGCAAGCATTGTTGGATACTAAAACCTGGCAAAACTGTTAATACTGAACGCTACCGACTACACATGATCGATTTGAATCAAGCTTTGCGTGAAAAACGAGCAGAATATCGACAAAAGGCAGCACAAAATGATTTTGCTTCATGATAATGCACCATCACACACAGCAAAACTGGTCAAGGAAACGATTGAGGCGTTTAGTTGGGAAATACTTTCGCATGCGGCTTACTCACCAGACTTGGCTCCTTCCGATTACCACTTATTTGCATCGATGGTACACGCACTTGCTGAACAGCGCTTCACTTCTTACGAAAATGTACGAAAATGGCTCGATGACTGGTTTGCCTCAAAAGAGCAACAGTTTTTTTTGGCGTGGCGTCCACAAATTGCCAGGCAGGTGGGAAAAATCCATAGCTAGCAATGGACAATAGCTAGCAAAAATGGCAATTTTTGACCATTTAGTTTCGGAGATATCGACTTTTAAAAAGTATTAACTTTATTCCACACGGAACTCTGGGACAAGCAACTGCAACGAGCTGATTGACGCGTAGCTGGGAATTACTAAAACTGATTGGCGCGTGGCTGAAAACCTGAAGTGTTTTGTCACGCACAATTGCAGCGCCTCTTGCAGCAACGCTCTGTAGGACATACAGAGTGTACAAGCTCTATAAAAAATTACAACCAACAGCATTATATAGGGATTACATTTTACCGTACGCTGCAGCCGAAACTTTTAGCTCATACGTATACCTACAGAACGTCCTTAAGACAGAATTGTTGTCTAGAGTTTGGAGCTGTTTATGAGGTGATTTTTAAGATGCCATAATTGTTAAATTGCTCTCGTTTGCTTTCTGAAATTTTTACACATGTTTATTGATTCATCAAGAAGATGTACAAATTAAAATAATTAAAAAAAATATATATCACGTACTTTTCTACGTTTGTTTACAACGGTGCTCGGAAAATGCCCTCAATTGGCGACCTGTTTTGTGGACGTTGCATGAATGTGAAAAAAAAACCTAACCGTACTCCTTATAATTTTTATAATTCGGCTAATTTTATGAGTATCATTAAACGGTTTTCACAGACGTATTAACAAAAAAATCTGTGGAATAATAGAATAAAAAGCAAATATTTTTTTCAAATTTCTGGACAACTATACTGCCTCAAGGCATATGGGCGGATATTTTACGACCAAGAAAATATATAATTTGCAATGGTTTTTTCAAGTCCTCTTTGAACGAAAAATACGTGCTGTATACGTGAGTGTGCTGGAAAAAAAAATGAAAATTACATTTTGAGTAGAGTAGAATTAAGATAATTCAATTTCGAATACGAAACACTCCTGAAAAAAACTTTTTTCATGCATCTCGTCATCGAGAAAAAAAATAATGAAACATGAATTCATGCATCTTTAATGGATAAATTGAATTTATCTCCTTTAAAAAACTTTTTTTGCATTGTTTCGTATTTGACAATTATCTTCATTCTGTTGAAATGAAAATGGAATTTTGATATTTTTTGTGCATGGTCAATTTTTTTTGGCAAACACTTCTCATCACAAAAAATGCTATATTTTTTTTCGAAGATCACTTGAAAAACCATCGAATATCATATTTTTCTCGGTATCAACGATTCTATGTCAAACCCTTAAAAAACATATGGCCACCTTATAATTGTTACACTGTATATATGAATTTATATATAGTCGCCCATCGCTAAGAGTCTCCTTTCCGTACATAAGTAATCATCTTCACATTTGCATGAATGTAATACAATGAAATTTTTTTTGTGCCAAACTTTTTCTCCTCGTTAAATACAAATTAACGTTTGTTTGGATTGGGTTGAAAAGAGCGCACAATAAATATATATATATATATATATATATATATAATATTCACCCATCGTTAGGAGTCTCCTTTCCATACATAAATAATTATCCTCAAATTTGCATTGTTGCAGTGCAGTGCATTTTTTTTAACCGTCGAATTTTCACCTCGTTAAATATAAATTGACGTTTGTTCGGGTTGGATCGAAAAGAGTGAGAAATTTCTGTTCATTAGTAGATTTAAAGAGTACAAAAAAGAGAACAAGAAAAATGTATTTTGTTCGCTCGTTTAGTTGTGAAAATTGCCAAGTACCGAATAATTGCAGCTTTCGCACTGGTCGTTCCGATTTAAGGACACTTCTCCTGGAGACTTCTCCTGGAGGGAGGAGGCTGGAGGGGAGGAGAGCGAAAAAGGCACGCCGGTGAAGGATGTTATGCGAACCTGCGTGTCTTGGAGGGCATTTTTCAAACGATGACTAACAATAAGAGTATCTTTTGGAACCGGAGTTTCTAGGCTTTGAGGCCTTGACACATACGAGCGCAGTGGAAAGAACACATACCTGCACAATTCGTCCTGGCGTACTTCCTTGCTCTGATCTTGCTCTTTGAATGTCTATGAATAATTCATAGTCTCTGGCTCGATTCGAAGTGTGGAAGGAGGAGAACAGGAATGGGGAAGGACGAGGGAGGGATTCTCGATTGTGTACGTCTTTGCCTCTTAGCTGCGATACATCGCCCCCCCCTCTCTCTCGCTCTCTCTCTCTCTCTCTCCCTCCATCCCTCGGCCTCTCTACCCGCGTTCAAAATTGAAATCTCCTCAGCTCACGGAAATTCTACCGGAAAATCGTCGTCCTAAATGTAACAAGGATTTATCAGAAATCAGGCACGAAATTTGCGTGAAATTTGAACCCAATTGCATATATGCTTTATTTTAATTGACTGGGGTGAACTTACCTGAATCGTGTCCCCTTAAAGACTTGCGTTGTTATTTCGAACAACTTCAATTGCATACATTAATACATTAAGAGGCTACTACTGTGATGGCTCGAAAAATATGCTATTTGTAATAATTTGTAATAATTTTTTTCGAAAACTGTTGCATTTATCGGTACAAACTTTTTTTTCGCTTAAGGTCTTAGACCACTCTAGAGGCCAAAAGAGGGCATATTTTGTGATTTTTTTTCAGCGAAACCATAAAATAAATCGGAATTACAAAATAGAGGTTTTATTATACACGTAATTGACTATACAAAATTATTATTTCACAGAGATACATGTCGAAATGGCGATTGTGCAGCATTTTTCCGATGACGTCTTTATTTCTGGAAGGTCAACGGCCGGAGCAACAGCTCCTATAATTTTTGAGTTATAATGAGACACTAAAGTTTTTTCGATTATATATAAGAATAGCTATACAAATACGTAGGATTTTTTTGATATATTGTTTTTTGTTAAAATGGCGCATTTCTAAAACAAAAAGTATAAAATGCCATGAGAAAATCGTCAGAAAATTGTTTATAAAAAAGGAACTATGCAATATAATAAAAAAAATCCTACGTATTACCTCAGAAAATGTAATTCTAAATATACAGTTAAAATTTCAAGTGAATCGGTTGAAATTTGTTTGAGTTATGAGTCCGGCCGATTTGAAAAATGTAGTTTTGAGATAAACGCGTTTAAAGTTAGTAGAAAGTTACGACATGAATCAAGAGGGGTTGCGATAGAATTCGAAATTCTATCGCAAGGGTACTTAGAGATTTTTCACACCCATAATCTTTTGGAATATAATTTTATAGGTACAAAGGTACATTTTTAACGAAAAAAAAACGATTTTTGGAAAATCCTAGAGTGACCTAAGGCCTTAAAGGTGCACTCTTACAGAATAGAAAACATTTTTTTGTTGTTGCATCTAAATCTACTTTATTTAATAATTAATAGTCGTGTAAAGGCATGAAAAAACAGTATGTTGCTGGTGTTGATGATTTGCGCTCTCCAGGTAATCTGAAACAAAAAATTCGAAAAGATTCTTATTATGTATAAGTGTCGCTATCGCCCAAACTAGAATTATTATTTTATATTGCTAAGTAACAAAATGGCGTCGTTTTTTGCAAAAGTGTTCGAAAAACAAGTATTTTTTCGTCATAATTCCGGCGAACGTAATAAATAAAAATTAATATTTTTTAATAATTCTAGTTCGGGCGACAACGACACTCATACAGATTAAGAATTTTTTCGAATTTTTTGTTTCAGATTACCTGGAGAGCGCAAATCATCAACGCCAGCAATATATTTTTTTTTGCATACCTTTACACGATTATTAATCGTTAAATAAACATACATTTATATGCACAAGAAAAATTGTTGTCTATTCAATAAGAGTGTACGTTTAAGCGAAAAAAAAGTTTGTACCGATACATGTAACAGTTAAAAAAAAAATTATTGAAAAATAGCTTTTTTTTACACTTCACAGTGCAATAGCCCCTTAATATATCAATTACTAAATTAATTAAGAAATACTTTAATCATTAGATAAATTGTGAAATACATCAATCAGAGGATCAATTAAGAAAAATATTAATCATCAGATTAATTAAGAAATACATTCATTCATCTATTGACTAATGTCAACATATTTATTACTATATTGATTTCTGTCAATACATTAATTAATCTGTTGATTAATATCAATACACTTTAAGAATCTATTGGCTAATTCCATCAAATTAATTGATCTATTGATTAATGTCAATAAAATGATGGATCTATTGATTACTGTCAATCCATTTCATTGTCTTGTCGATCCATATATATTGTCTGCATCCATTCAAAAGCATTTCCAAAATCTATGATTTAGGAATATTGTCCTTTGATCGTACCAGACTTATCTCATTGTTAAATCCTTCGTATAATTCGTGAGTCGAAAATGCTATTAGATCTATTCAGAATAATCATGTGATTAATTTTTAATTATAATTTTTTTTATTTCTTGCTATTAAACATGCTCGACCAGTAGTTTCATTTACCCCCAGCAGTGCTACGATACTCTACACATTTAAATAGTAATTGAAAGAAAAAAAAATGATCCCTGTCGTGTATTCGAGTCCTGTCCTCAACCGAGCCACCCTGATAATCGACATCGTAAACAATGGGACTTGAATTACAATGCCCAAGAAAAATGTACTCTTCTACTCCCTACGGCTGCAGCACCCCCTCCCCCCACCCCCTTTCGAATCTCCGGCCCCGTGTTGCATTCACCGCATTAAAATCTCGATTTATTAACTGTGGCACGCGACGAGTCTCTCGCGTGCGTGCGACTTTTATTTATCTTACCAGGAGACGTGGAAGCTTTACCTGTGGTTTTTGATTTTATTTATTATTCTTTTACTTTTCATTCTAAGGAACACCAGAGGGAGAGAGAATGACGCTTAAGCGCATGAATCCCGACAGGAAATATATAAGACGGGGAAACACGCATCGCGAAGAAAGAATTGTTGGGCGGCAAGCTCTAGTTACCATACCGTAACTCGACAGTGCCATGCCTCCAGGGTTATGCCCAATCATATGTATATATATATATGCATACACACACACACACACACACACACATATATATATATATCTATATATATATATATGGGTGTGCGGTTTGGTGAGTAAGGAATCTCCCAAAATTTACCCTGACGTTTGACTTTAATTTGCATATAATGTTCCCGTGGCATGCAAACGAGAGGAGAGAGAGAGAGAGAGAGAGAGAGAGAGAGAGAGAGAGAGAGAGAGAGATTTCTGGCACGTCTAAATACAAGGACAAGCAACGATTTATTATGTCAAAAGGTACGGATACACTTTTATCAAATTATGGAAAACTTACGTGGCCCTTACCTGTTGAAATAAAATAAGATGAGAGTAACAATGTTTCTCATATTTGAATGTAAGGAGACAGAGAGAAAGAGAGAGAGAGAGAGGTAGAGGGATTTATTTTGTACTCTGGAACGTGTATGCTCCCTAATTGTAAGAGTACAATGCACAATTTGATACAAAGTGCATATGCCCTAGGCTGTTGCACATACATGAGATCGCAGCACAATCGTGATTGTAAGTAACTACCCTACCTAAAGCTATATTAAAAAATATTAGTAGTAATAATAATAATAGTAAAATAATACAAAGTATAAATAAGGATAAAATAAATAATAATAATAATCGTAAAATAATATATAAATAATAATAGTAAACATAATAATGATAATAGTAATAAATGATCAAAGTAAAACAATAAGTAAAATAGAACCAAAGTAAAAACAGAGAGAGAGAGAGAGAGAGAGAGTCGATTAGATTATACTAGATTAGATTAGATTAAGTCTGATACACAATTCTTATACTTCGTGCAATACAACAAAAATACACATAAATTAAGGCCTTAGGCCACTCTAGAGGCAAAAATAGGGCATATTTTGTATTTTTTTTAGCGAAACCATAAAATAAGTCGGAATTACAAAATATAGGTTTTATTATACACGTAATTGACTATAGAAAATTATTTTTCCACAGGGATACATGTCAAAATACTGACTGTGCAGCATTTTTCCGATGATGCCTTTGTTTCTGGAAGGTCAACGGCCGGACCAACAGGTCCTATATTTTTTGAGTTATGATGAGACACTGAAGTTCTATCGATTATATATAAGAATAGCTATAGAAGTACGTAGGATTTTTTTGATATATTTTTTTGTCAAAATGGCGAATATCTAAAACAAAAAGTATAAAATGCCATGACAAAATCTTCAGAAAATTGTTTATAAAAAAGGAGCTATGCAATATAATAAAAAAAATCCTACGTAAGGCATCAGAAAATGTAATTCTAAATAAACAGTTAAAATTTCAGGTGAATCGGTTGAAATTTGATTGAGTTATGAGTCCGACCGAGTTGAAAAATGTAGTTTTGAGATAAACGCGTTTAAAGTTAGTAGAAAGTCACGACATGAATCAAAAGGGGTTGCGCTAGAATTCAAAAATCAAGTACTTTCAGATTTTTCACACCCATAATCTATTGGAATATATTTTTATAGGTGCTAAGGTACATTTTTACCAAAAAAAAATCGATTTCTTATTAAATCGCGGCCTAAGGCCTTAAAGGAGACGCGATACAAAAGCAAAGAAACAGGGCTCGATATAAAAAGAAGGAATTTTAAATAAAAGAATAAAAAGAAAAAAACGCAAATTAAATACACAAGTAAACATAAAATCATAAAAAGAAAAGAAAGAAAATGCTACAAAAAATAAAATATGTGCAAAAACAAAAGAAATGAAAAAGAAAAAGTGAATCCATATAATATTTTTTTAAATAAAAAATAACATCTCAAAGTAAAAATAAAAACATGGAAGAGAGAGTGAGATGTGGGACGGATGGACGGAAGGGGAATATCAGATGCCTAAACAATAATAAAACATTTTCACTTTTGCTTCTGCCAGAGATTTTCTAGTCACGAATCTTGCCGGCTACCATCGCGAACACTCAACTCGGCATTTATCACTCGTCTTCGAAATATGAAACGAAGAGAAGGACACAGAGAGAGAGAGAGAGAGAGAGAGAGAGAGAGAGAGAGAGAGAGAGAGAGAGCGAGAGAGAAAGAGAGAGAGAGAGAAAGAGAGCGAGAGAGAGAGAAAGAGAAGGGAAGAAGGAAAGGAAAGGAACGAATTGCAAATGGTTGTTGTTATACGAGATCCAGAGAAATTACGACTTATTATGTTACACCGTGTGTACATAAGTATGGCGCATGGTCGGTCTACAGTGCCGCAATAAATCTTACGAGACCCAGAATGAAATTCGATCTGGATGTGCCAGCTGTCTATTATTTTTCTTTTCAATTTTTATTCACATTCTCCTGATTTATAAACCCAAACAAATTTTTTTCGTGATTACAAGAACTTCGATTTTTTTTTCTACTTACGGGAATAATTTGATTTCTCGCGACTTCGCGAAGTTCCACGGCGACGAATCGGGAAGATTATTTTCTACGGAGGCTAGTTTGTCATTAAGAGGGGGGGGGGGGGTGGAGGGGGGGAAGAATTATCTTTATAGACCCAACGCGAGAAACCCGCTCCGCGTTGTAATACTTACCTAGGATTAGTGTCTCGATATCCCAACAGTTTATTTCAGAATTATCGTTCTTTATACCCGCCTCGTTATTAATCTTTATTTTTATGATAATTCTTCATTTTACCGTCCGCATTTTTTTTTTCTTCTCGAGACTTTCGTCCACTTTTTTTTTTAATACTCTCGCCCGTGCGGAGAAGACGACTTATGCTAATTTTACGATCATGTGCCCCGCAAGATCGCGCTATGGGAAATAAATTCTCCGCGCGAGTTCTCCCAAAAGATCTTGGCCTGAGAGAGAAGGAGCCTACGGGGCGTTCCGTGCGCCAATCCGATCGACGATTCATTCTTGAAACAGTCCCGTTTTACGGACCACCTGATACAGGTGCACCCTTTGATACGAGGGATGGGGAGGGGGGAGATTGCTTCCTTCCCATCCCTTGGATTCTCACTGCTCCTGTTCCCGCTACTGAGGCACTCTGAAGTTTTTCCCTGGGATGTCAAATTTGCGAGAGGGCACAGGGAAACTGAGAAAAACCTGAACCCATACAGACGCCTGTGTTGAGTTTCATTCATTTAAGTAGGCCCCCGACTAGAAAATTAGCCACGGGGCAGACTATGGCCGTATTCCGTACTACAGCAGTGTACCGGCTGCCGGATCAGGCCTTTAGTACACTGACAGAATAATTCTTTTGATATTAACTAGATGCGTCTATTAGATTTTTTTTAAATTTGAATTAACTAGATTTTTCGTGAAATCAAATTTTTCCTATTGCATTCCATTATTTAAATTATTTATTTTAAATATATTTACTTATTCAAATCAAGATCTGTTTAATATCGTCTAATAACTAAATATTTTATTTATTTCTAATAAATCTGTGATTTGGTTTCATCTGGTAGGATAAGATAAAAAGACAGACGGAAAAATGGTACACGATTCAGTCACTCAAAAAACTTGTGGCTTTGTTTTCATTAGAAGACTGTTGTAACATTCTGCAGTTGAGATAAATAATCGCGCCTGTTAATAAAAGGCACGACGATGCCTTTCTTTTTTTTTTTTACTAATTACAGCCTTGTTAGTGAAAAAAAAAATAATTTAACTTTTTTTTCACCGCACTTTTATGTCATGAACCTAAATTCCTTTCTGATATCGGTGCGATATATCCTGTTTTATCTTTATTTATTTAATTTGATTCTAATCTTTATTTATTTGATTTGAATATATTTAATATTTAACCCTTTGTGGTCACACATCCAAATTCAATCGCGATGGTCACACTTGGATCCATTCTACCCAGTCAGTTTTCAAAAAAGTATTGTGACCAAACTATCCGTCCGAAGTGGTTCAAAAAATTACGGAACATGCTTTGAGATTTCTAGATGATATACGAAAAATTTATGAATGAGAAATAAAATGGCGACATGTTAAAAAAAATTTATAAAGAGGTGAAAACACAAAAAAAGACACTTTTTCGCTCAAAAAATCATAGTTCCGTGAATTTTCAACATTTTTACCTAAAACTTGGCCGTGATACTCCTTAGATATGCTACTTTCAGGAAAAAAAAATAGTAGCATAGTGCGCGTTGCAAAAAAAAAGGTATTTATTCCGACATGTGAAGAGGGTAAATTTAATGGTATGAGAATACTTTAAACTCCAGGTAAGATGGTGAATATAGTCCCATTCGAAGCCGGAAACTATTATATATTTATGCTAAAAATTGATCGACGGGTCGATTCTACCCAGGGTGACCACGAAGCGTTAAAAAGACTAGCTTGAACAAAAAAAAAATATATTTAAAACAAATAGGGTGGTAGTAGGCCGCGAGACAAGGATAAAACCTATTTGATTTAAATAGATCCGATTTAAATTACATTTTTTTTTGGCAGTGTACAAAATACCATATTTCTGCGACGCTGCCGAATCTTCTCACGGTCGCGAAGCCTTTCGGAACTTCAAGTATTTCGACATTTCAACATTAAATATCTTTTTACATAAATCCTGAACCCAAAACTTTTTTATTGTATTTGGAATCCTCATGACCTCATCAACGTTAATTGTAGTTTTTAAATCAATATCTGTTGTGTGAGTGCCAAGATATCACTTGACAGAAGTCTTTTGGGGGTGACTCTTCCATAAGCCCTGTGTTAAAAATCCTCGATCCATCAAATTGTATTCAATCGTTGACCTTATGAAACTGAAACTTTGCGTACGTGAATATGAGTACTTCATCTACGATATACTTGAAAATTATTTTTTTCCGGAGATGAGACGTTCGTGACGGAGCCTCCTTAATCGGAAACTCGGTATAACTATTTATCCCCCCCACTCCTTGGTACGTCGGTTGAGTGTTCACCCATCCGGGTATTGGCTCCGGACAACGCTGTTCATCACGACAGATCGGCAAAGCAGTATTTACTCCTGTCGGATTGACGGTGTCTGCGTATACGAGAAATATCCAGCATTCCTTGAGCATCAACTTCGTCGACGATCATGCAGCGCGGGGGCGAGCGCGCCCTCATGGATTATCGGATATAATTAGACCCGTGCTTCGTATATCCGCGAGTTTCCGAGCGCGGGCGATATATCGAATTTACACGTACCTGAATGTTGTTTCACGTGTTGCGAGTCCGTGACTCGCGCCTCCTATTCCTTGCCTCGATCTCGCGAGGCTCGCCCTGCCAATCAAAACACGCGACGCAAACCGGAAGCTGCGAGGGATTAACGAACGTCTCGTTCTTGCGGCCAGAGCTCCTAATTTTCTGGGAAAAATAAAACGGGCTGAGAGATTTTTTTTCCTATTTTTTCAATACGTCACTGCCTTTTTCTGTCTCTAGACTGTTTTTTTTTTCATCATTTTAATTTATTTTTTATCGATGCTTTTATTGATCAATTGGAACCGTCGGGGTGAGGAGGGGAGAAGCTTACCGACAGAAAAATTCTTTTGATATTAACTAGATGTGTCTATACGATTTTTTTAATTTGAATTAACTAGATTTTTCGTGAAATCAAATTGTTCCTATTGCATTCCATTATTAAAATTGTTTTTTTTAATTATATTTATTTATTCAAATCAAGATCTATTTAATATCGTCTAACTAAATATTTTATTTATTCCTGATAAATCTGTGATTTGGTTTCATCTGGTAGTATAAGACAAAAGAAACAGACAGAAAAATGATTCAGTCTCTCAAAAATCTCATGGCTTTGTTTTCGTTAGAAGACTTTCGTAACATTCTGCAGTTGAGGAAAATGGTTAGTCTTTCTATACATAAATAGTCGCGCCTATTAAGGGGGGAGATACCTTTACAAGGCTAAAAATCGACGATTTTGTGGAATTTTTTTGGGAGGGAAATAATTATTTCAGATTTCTTAAACTTTAGCATTTATTAGGGCGTACTTTGATCTACCAAAGCGGATTTTTTAAGTTACAAAAAAATATAAAATGGCTGAGATATCCCGCTGGCCTTGGATCAGGTCGACTCGGGACTTCGAAAATGGTATACACTCTGGTGTTTGTTGTTTTTATCTGAGACCAATAGGGTTGAAGATCTTTCGTTGAAAACATCCATGATTCATCTGTAAGCCTAAAAAACAAGTAAGTAATAAAAAATTGGAAGAATTATACCATTTTTAAATAGACATTGCGATTTTTATGACATTTTTCTTCTATTTTGATATGGAAACGTAGTGTTATTGGCCGATTTTTTTACAACATTTAGACTTACAGACTAGATAGTGATGTTGTTCACTCATGTACCAAATTTGGTTAAGACTGTTTGAATAGTTTTTACGTGAGGATGTATGCTAATTTGAAAAATGTAGTTTTGAGTAAAACGCGTTTGAAGTTTGGCCACGGAAAAAGTCAATGATAACAATTACTTACCGGCTAATCAGCGATTCCAGGGCCATATACTAAACCTTTAGCTTCTTCGAAGAATTGATTTTCTTCAGCCATTTGATTTTTCCGTGCTTTTCCAGTCTCTTTGGTCGATGAGGAGTTGCGCCTCTCCTGTCCATGCACCCATCGAGCGTCGGCGCTATTGGCATAATTTTTGCACTGAGTTCCAATTATGATATTCAATGCGAGCATGGTTTTCAAAATCGATGTATATCCTTCGTTGAATAGTTCCAGCCGCAAGATAGGATGCAATTCTGACGATTTTCCTTTCTTAAGCTTTATTTTTTGTCAAATAACAGCATTGTTAGTGAAAAACAAGAAAATTATTTAACTTCTTTTTACCGCACTTTTATGTAATGAACCTGTATTCCTTTCTCGTGCGATATATTCGTGCGATATATCCTGTTTTATCTTTATTTATTTAATTTTAATATATTTAATATTTTAAAAGAATAGCTTGAACAAATTTTAAAAAATATTTGAAACCCATAGGGTCGTAGTAGGCAGCGAGACAAGGAAAAAACATATTTGATTTAAATAGATCCTATTTAAATTATTTTTTTTTTGGCAGTGTAAAAGGTTGTCATTGAAAATGTTCTCTCTCTCTCTCTCTCTCTCTCTCTCTCTCTCTCTCCCTCTCCGTGCATCCATCTACCTTTGCTGTCGAATATCACGAATTCTAATTTATTCAAGAGAATATCCCCAAGTGTATAATAAGCTCGGCGCAGCGCCCGATAATATTTATTAATGCAGCGTGGAGCGTGGAAGAGGCGGAGCGAAGTCATCGCGATCAGAAGTTGCTAAGAAATAATCGCGGCTTGTCATCAAGCCCACATTTATTATCTTTTAATTAATTAAACACGTCATTGTATTTGTTGCGATTCTCGATACTGTGTATGTGTAACTTTTATATTAAATAATTCAAGGGTAATTCGGATGAGAACCGCCATTGGAGGAAGGATTATTGAGGATAGGTTTAACTTCGGCGTAACAATATCGTCCGATCATTATTATTACTATTATGATTATTACGTATGAATACGATAGCCGGAAAAGTAATGATAATAAAAAAAGACAGAGAATATATGTTTAAACCGGTGAAGACCGAGTCACTCCTCAAGCAGGTGTATTTTGATTTGATTCTACGCGAAGATTTATATCACGAGCTGGAGGTTCGAAATGTCGACGAATATAAAGGTGAATCGACGAGCGCAAAATCCGTAAACATGACAGATGGATACGATATATATATAAATATATATGCAGAGACCTGGAGTCGTTTGAATAAAAAAGACCATTAGAAATTGATTCTATGACAAAATAATTATGAATAATTAACGCGAGATGGATACCAATCTCTCTCTCCCTCCCTCCCTCTCTCTCTCTCTCTCTCTCTCTCTCTCTCTCTCTCTCTCTCTCTCTCTCTCTCTCTCTGTCTCTCTCTAAATAATTGTCAATATTCCGTAATGATTATAATCGTAAAAACATATATTAATATCCACTTTTCGATTAATTATTCATAACTACTGTTGGACGACTCGTTCTTTCAATTTTTTTTTTCCTTCTTTTTCGTATTATTTTGTATATATTTTTTTTTTCGTACGATGATTTTTCATGGGAGCATGGCATCATTTTTCATTTGGTTCTCGCGCAGCGTGAATTAGACAAGCAAAACGCTCATTATTTCATCGAGCGATCGTGGCGATGTATCACACGCTTGACCAAAAAGCCTCGAACGCGATGACGAGAAAACAGAGACACGCACACACACACACACACACATAGGTTGAACATGAAAAAGTGCGTGGCTTGCGGGTTCGTACGTGTGTTCACGTGTGTATCAGGCATACGAGCGGATATACCCGTAAGAAGCGCGAGAACGTGTGTGCGTGTGTATGTGTCCTACTACATCATCAGTCCGACCGACGGAACGAGCCATATATATCCCCCAAGCGAAATCCCATTTCCGGCGAAAGTATATACGCGTGACATTAGCGTCCCGGGGGTTCACGCCCCCCTGCAACACGTAATTACGCGAACTGTACACGGGAACTCCTCGCCGACGACGGCGACGACGACGACGACGATGAAGCGACCTCGCGATGAACTGCGAGAGAGAGACAGAGAGAGAGAGAGAGCGAGAGAGAGATCGCTTCGCCGTCTATGAAACGGGCCTTCTGCATCTCGCTTTTCTCTCTCTCTCACCCTCTTTTCATTTTATAGAATTTATTAAGTTAATCTTATGTTTATAATTTGATTTTTTATTTATATCGAGTTTATGCACACCGACTATTGTTTAATTTTCGGATTTGATTTGATTTTGATTTGATTTTTATTTGCCCATTTTATTTGAATTTTCATTTGACTTCATTTGATTATTATTTGTCTTAATTTGACTTTTCTTTGACTTCGTTGCATTTTTATTTTATTCCATTTAATTATTGTTTGTCTTAAGGACATGTGTCACATCGACCGAGCGCACGTGAGTGCGAGAGATATTTCGGAAAAAAGTAAAGAAAAGAAACACTCTCCGCTTTATTGAATGACGAACAACGTATTTCTCTTCGTTTGCCCGAAATATGATCCGTCTTGGAGAAAACTTGGCCGTCGGATTTTTACCGACGGTACGTGTGAGCCATGTCCTTAATTAGATTTTTATTTGACTTCATTGTACTTTTATTTGACTTCGTTTTATTTTCATTTGACTTCATTTGATTATTATTTATCTTAAGATTTTTATTTGACTTCATTGTATTTTTAATTGACTTTATTTGATTTTTATTCGTCTTTATTTTATTTAGATTTTGTTTTTCTGTATCTATTATCTGAACGCTATTGCCATGTATTTCAATTTGCCGTTTTATTCAGTTTTTATATTTTATTTTCCATCTCATCGCCTCTTATATTATTTATTTTTCTTCTATATAGAATCTTTATTTTTCTAATTTTAGTTTATATTCTTTTGCACATAAAACCTTCATTTAACTCCGGTTAACATTTTGTTCTCCCTTCATCTGTACCTTCATATTTGCTTTGTTATCGTATACCTTTTTATCGTATCATACAATTTTTGCCAATACTTCTCACCCTCCACCTTGGAAGACTCTACTCGCACGGAATTATTAGATTAGATTAAATTTATTGCATTTACGTGAAAAGTTAACATGATAGAAAAATTTCGCAATACGAAAATAAAAACATCGTGTAATACGGCAGCGAAAAAAAAATTGTGGCTATAATAAAAGGAATAAAATTGACGACAAGCATAATAATAATTATGATAATACTCTGTAATATATTTAATTTCTACAATAATAGCATATAATAATAATAAAATGTAACAATAATAATGACGATAACAACTATAATGAATTATATATAGAAAATATAATTAATCGAAATCGAAATATTGTTTTTATTGTTACTATAATCTTAAATATGTAATAATAATAAGAAAAAATAATATTGAGAAAGGTAAAAAAGGAAAGAGAGCGGATTAGTTAGTTGCCGGGGGGGTTCAATAAGGGCAAGCGATAAGTTAACTTGGGTCCAGAGGGTCCAAAGCGAGAACGAACAAGAGGCGCAAGCCCAAAGACACGCGCGCGCGTTCACAGAGCCCGACCGTATCCTCGAAGGATGGCTCACCAGTCGCAATTCTTCGGAGATTCTCGCGCGGTAGCTAATGCATAATTTCGATGGAAATTTGAGAACACGTGTGGAGTAGGCGGCCCCTCGTATGTGTATTCACGAGCATAGGTAAATGGATATACGGCGGACGTAGGACGCGAGAAGCGCGAAAAAGGAGTCGAGGGGAGCGGGAAAGAATAAGGAGCCATGGTCATGGGGCAAGGGAAACGAGACGGGCCGGAAAAAGAAAAGAGAGAGCGAGAGAGAGAGAGAGAGAGAGAGAGAGAGAGAGAGAGAGGAGAGAGAGAGAGAGAGAGAGAGAGAGAGAGAGAGAGAGAGAGAGAGAGAGAGAGAGAGAGAGAGAGAGAGAGAGAGAGAGAGCAGACTAGAGATTTAAACCGTGGGGTTAGGTCGAAAAGAAACGAGAAATATTTATCGGAAGGTACGGTGAAAAATAAAAGGGCCGAACCGCGAGGGAACCCTTGCTTCAGAGATGTGCAATTTTTACAGCGAGATGCGCACACGCGTTTGGCGAGAACGAATAGGACGTAAGTTTAAATTATATCTTTTATATATATATTTTTTTCATTGAAGTCAAACCTCACATATTTCTTTAGAGGTCCAATCAATGAAGATTAACCGTATAGAATTGGAGGGAATGGATTTCAGGATGATGTTGACGGGTCTGCTTATGCAGACCCGTCAATATCATCCTCAAATCTTGGTGCCCAAAAAACATATCGATATTCTTGGTGCCCAAAAAACAGGTCGATATTCAATATTATTTTCTGATGAAAGTATTGCGATAACGAGGTCAGGATTTTACACCCAATTAATACTCTTGCCAAGTTTGACTTTTTTTCATTGAAAAATATGGATAAACATTTAAGTTATTATTATTTGAACAGAGTGCCGCCGTTGCTGCATAGCCAAATGGTGGAGGTGGTTCAATTAGGCTCATCTGAAATGAACAATAAAAAAATTTACTTTTATATACCACAACCATGTTTTCCTCGCTTTTTCGTGCGTGTAAACGGTACGTAAAAGACCTATTTTACGTCCTAGGACTTAAAAATTGTGAAACGTCCCTGTACAACAGCTGTCGGTCGTTAGGTGCTGCCCTCAGTCGTTAGGTCGAGAAATTATTGTATTACGCTGAGGCGTTATTTGCGGGAAGAAACACAACCTCATTTTCACGTGACACCGCGACAAAGCATCGTCGATCTCGCCGCGACATAAATCATTAATAAAAAAACATAAAATAAACAATGAGTGATATTGAAAAACATAGCAGCGACGAGTGGCTCCAATGCACGCCGCCAGATCTAAAGGAAGCCGCGACAAAGACGACACACGAAATATTGTCATCAAAATCAAAAGACCTCTATGAATCGATGTACGACGCATTTGTGTATATGCTGATACATTTCAAAGCTACGTTTGGTTTCTACGGGGGGGGGGGCTCCGCCCCCTCCACCCCCGCCCGTTCGATACAGCTTCCATGTGCGATACACCTTACATAGGCAACACAGTTCCGGTACATGCTAGCAGCTATATGTATTTAACGATACAAAAGCCCGAAAAATATGGCTTTGGTATATAAATAATCGTGTGCTCCGCGGAGACAGGGGCTTTGTCTCCTTGGCACACAATGTACTATTAGTATGATAATAAAATTTACGTGTGACCGGATACTTTTTTGAAATTTTGAAAATTCTCGCAATGGCAATAAGTTAGATTTTCAAAAAAAAAAGAAAAAAAACAACAAATGTACAGAACGACTCTTAATTTTTATTACAGACGTGTAAATTGTACCTCATAAAACAAATGCCACAGAAATGCAAATAAAGATAAATTAAGGCCTTATGCCACTCTAAGATTTTCGGAAAATCGACTTTTTTTTATTAAAAATGTTCCTTAGTACCTATAAAATTATATTCCAAAAAATTATGGGTGTGAAAAATCTCTAAGTACTCGATTTTCGAATTCTAGCGCAACCCCTCTTGATTCATGTCGTGACTTTCTACTAAGTTTAAACGCGTTTATCTCAAAACTACATTTTTCAAGTCGGCCGGACTCATAATTCAAACAAATTTCAACGGATTCACTTGTAATTTTAACTGTATATTTAGAATTACATTTTCTGAGGCACTACGTAGGATTTTTTTAATTATATTGCATAGTTCCTTTTTTATAAACAATTTTCTGACGATTTTCTCATGGCATTTTATACTTTTTGTTTTAGAAATGCGCCATTTTGAGAAAAAACAATATATCAAAAAAAATCCTACGCATTTCTATAACTATTCTTATATATAATCGAACAAACTTTAGTGTCTCATCATAACTCAAAAATTACAGGAGCTGTTGGTCCGGCCGTTGACCTTCCCGAAATAAAGACGTCATCGGAAAAATGCTGCACAGTCGCCATTTTGACATATATCGCTGTGAAAAAATAATTTTGTATAGTCAATTCCGTGTATAATAAAACCTCTATTTTGTAATACCAATTTATTTTATGGTTTCGCTGGGAAAAAAAAATCACAAAATATGCCCTTTTTTGGCCTCCAGAGTAGCCTAAGGCCTTAAATCAATTTAAAAATAATAAAAAATTTCTTCGAGTACGATCCAAAAGTACCAGAAAGATTCAACCAAACGTACATCCAAATATCAAGAGGATCGAAGCAAGAGTCCTACATCGGCGAGAGGATACACACCAGCGTGTACAGTCTCACCGTTCGCTGCACCGTCTGCGATTTAGGGCTCTTAATTATATGTGCGCGGAATCGAACGCGGATCCCTCGCGCGTCCGAGGTGATCCTCGCGAGGCCCCTCATCGCGAAATAAGCGCACGCGGGGGAGTTGCCCACCAGAATTCTTTTCTCGCGCTCGACGATATGCACATCGGCGAAGGGGTCTTACGGAGATTATTTTGCTCGGTCCACCATCACTTATTTTATATATACACACACACACACACACACACACACACACACACACACACACACACACACACACACGCACACACATATGTGCCAGCGATATATTCTCCTCTTTTCGTGTATCTTGGCCGCTATATGGGCGCGCATTATGCACACGCTTTGCGCCTGTGTTATGAACATAAGTATATGATACGAGGCCATAAGATGCGCGTATGTATATGTATCAAGTACACAAGTGTTTATATGTGCACATATGCATCTGATGGCCTCGCATCATTTACTTGTATCCATAACACAGGTATAAAATAATAAGAGCAATTATCATCATAATACTAATAATAATAATGATATTATTAATATTGTTATTATCAGCCTTATTTCATCGGATAAACTGTCGAATAGCTGTTACCTCCGATTTAAGTAGAATCTTGCACAGACCTCCTTTTTCGACAATATGAGTCTTTGGCCAAAAGGATTATTGGCGCCCTGGACAGAAATATAGTCATAGATACAGTCCGATTCGGACTAGGATCCTGGTTTCTCAATTAAGATCCAGTAGGACGTCGGATCGGATCCGGAAGTCCGTAACGCTCGCAAATCGAATTCCAGTCAGGATTCTAATTCGGAACTATTAAGGACTCTAGTCAGAATCCAAATAGAAACTTTGCATAGCATTCGGGCTAGAATCCCGAACGTCTAGAACAATATTTAGTTCGATATCGAAATGGAACTCAGGGATGAATGTAAAAATCACCGTGAGATACCGATCCGTATCAGCTGGAGACGCTGGACTTTTTCTGAAAACATTTATTCAAAGATCTGAAAAAGATTAGGTAAAAATTGATGCTACAGTATAACTGTCGAAACTTATATATTCTAATAACAGAATTTCGAATAAAATTCTTTACGTTTAATAAAATTTTTTGGAAAAACAATATATAGACCTTGAAAGACTTGTATTTCCTGGAGAAAAGTAATATAGGTTATTTATTCGAAGTCATTATATTTCAATTAAATCGAGATCGTTCGAACTAAGAAAATATGTATTTTGATTTCTAAGAAAATTGTATTTAATACGTATTTCAAATGTGTATTTCAAATTTTTGCCACCACGTCTCCGCCATGTGCTATATAGTGGGCGCCATCTGGATTCTGATGAGGATACCTCTTCTAGGGAATCCGTATCATATCCCGATCAGGATCTGATCGGAACATAGGTATCCCTAAGAAATTTCGGCAAACAAGCCCCACAGAACCAAAACAAACGCAAACCCAATAAATCCCAAACCCGAGCAAATCAAAACAAACCCAAACCCAACAAACACAAAACAAAGGCACAAAACGAGCGACGAATGTATCTGATCATGTCGATAAAGTAGGGGTAGCAGTAGTACATCATGACAGATATAGATATACATCCGTGTTAATTGATCAGTTTTCAAAATTCAATATTTCGAAAACTATTGCGTTCGCCAAAAATCTATTTTGGCTGTAACTTATATTTATAAAATAAGATCCATGGAAAATTATTCCGGATCTTCTTTTTTATAATATAAGTTACCGGCGAAAGTTACTGATGTACAATATTTTAAGTAAGTTAAGATAAATATTAAAAAATTTTAATTATTTTTTAAATATAATGAATAATAATTCAGATAAATATTAAAAATTTAGTTAAGATAAATATTAAAAATTTTAAATTATTTTTTAAATATAATGAATAATAATTCAATATTTTAAGTAAGTTAAGGCCTTAGGCCACTGTAGGATTTTCCAAAAATTGATTTTTTTTTGTTAGAAATGTACCTTAGTACCTATAAAATTATATTCCAAAAGATTATGGGTGTGAAAAATCTCTAAGTACTCGATTTTCGAATTCTAGCGAAACTCCTCTTGATTCATGTCGTGACTTTATACTAACTTTAAACGCGATTATCTCAAAACTACATTTTTCAAGTCGGCTGGACTCATAACTCAAACAAATTTCAACCGATTCACTTGAAATTCTAACTGTATATTTAGAATTACATTTTCTGAAGTACTACGTAGAATTTTTTTATCATATTGCATAGTTCCTTTTTTATAAACAATTTTTTGACAATTTTCTCATGGCATTTTATACTTTTTGTTTTAGAAATGCGCAATTTTGACAAAAACAATATATCAAAAAAAAATTCTACTTAGTTCTATAGCTATTCTTATATATAATCGAAAAAACTTCAGTGTCTCATCATAACTCAAAAATTATAGGAGCTGTGTTGATTCGGCCGTTGACCTTTCAGAAATAAAGGCGTCATCGGAAAAATGCTGCACAGTCGCTATTTCGACATGTATCGATGTGAAAAAATAATTTTGTCAATTGCGTATATAATAAAACTCCTGTTTTGTAATTCCCATTTATTTGATGGTTTCACTGAAAAAAATCACAAAATATGCCCTTTTTTGGCCTCTAGAGTGGCCTAAGGCCTTAATAAGTTACGGATATATAATATTTTATATATCACCATAGTTAACAATAATAATAATATTGATGATGTTGGTTATTATTTATATTATTATATATTACTATAATCAACAATAATAATAATAATAAAAATAGAAGATAATGTTGCAACGACCTCAGCGGCATATTATTCGCAATTACGAAGTACTCAATTTTACATCGTAAACGAACAATTATTCACAATTAACGCGACGTTTTTCCTGCGATCGCGACACATGTACATGTATACAGTCGCCTGTAAAAGCGTCTGCGATCAGGACAAATTTCTTTCCCTTTAAACGCAAAGAATATTTCTCACGTTTCGCATTGACATTTAAAATTTTCGTAACACGTGCTCTCGATGTTGCTTGATTAATTGACAATCACGTTCTTTTTGTTTTTTTCTTTTACTTTTCAAATTGTTTACGTGTTCTTTTTCTCTTGTTTTCTTTTTGTGTTCCTTTCGCCACGAGAACGCGGAAAATTCATAACGCAAAGCCCTCTCTGTCAGGCGTATTGCGTGATATCATATGCTATAAGCAGCAAAGATCGCGCAAAGACCAGGGTATGATGGATGGTCTTGCATGAAACGAGGTCTCCCTCTGGAATGAATAGATCCAGCGCGTACGATACTGGAGAATTAGTGATCTAAGCCTCGACGAGTTACCTAGAAATATCTCTCTCTCTCTCTCTCTCTCTCTCTCTCTCTCACTCTCTAGCGAATGAGTACGAGTGAGCGAGAAAATACGGTATCGCGCGAATATGAGATTACATATTTTCCATACAGCGAGGGAGATAAAGATCGTCCGATACTTCGCATACTTCTAATGTTTCTAAATTGTGGAGGGATATCAATGTAACTCGTGTTACACCGTTGTATCGCGTTTTGCATCACGAGAGACCGAGGGAGACAGAGAGAAAGAAAGAAAGAGAGAGAGTAAGAGAGAGAGAGAGAGAGAGAGAGAGAGAGAGAAAGAGAGAGAGAGAGAGAGAGAGAGAGAGAGAGAGAGAGAGATATTTAGCAGTGGCGTTATATTTTCCGACTTCTATCCGTTATATCAATTCACCGTTGCGTGTGAATATCAAATGAGGTTCACTCTCACTTCAAGGCTCGTGTCTCACGACACCAACGGACGCACACTCGCTCACCCTTCGCCATTAGCTTGATCTTTTTTTCGTCCTCGACTTATTGAACGTATCCTAAAATTCGTCTATATAATAATAAAAATATATTAATAATTAATAATTCTTGGTTATTAGTATAGATTAATAATAATTATTATGATTATTATTATTACAAATAATATATACATATATACACACATATATAGAGAGAGAGAAACAGAAAGAGAGAGCATTTTTGTTTTATTATAAATTAACATTTTTTGCTATGGGAGCAAAGAAAATAAATTATTCTTTGCATCACCTTTGTATATGTATATATATGTTAAGCTAATGCAAAAAAAATTATATTTTTATTTTCTATCCCATGGCAAAGGATACTCTCGTGACGAGAAAGAAAAAAATTCCATAGCTATTACACGAACGTGCATAATATCGCGTTAAATTCGTATTAATGTGAGATACAGCGATTCGGACACGATACTTTATACTTAAATCCTTAAATCCCCCGAGAAATCCACAACTTATGCCACATGTCAGAATTGTATGGCTACGAGGAGAATAAAAACGTCTCAATTCCCATATTTAGTATTGTAAACGCGTTCGTGACAAATACGATCGACGAAAACGCGTATACCGCATCGGTGCCACTTTACACGTGCGTCTCTTGTAAATTCCCACTCTCCAGAGAGGAGAGAGGAGAGAGAGAGTGAGTTTTTCTGGAAGGGAAGAGGATTTATCTCGAGAAAGAGAGAAAGACGGACAAAGAGAGAGAGAGGGAGAGAAAGAGAGACGGACGATTTATCTGAAGAGAGAGGACTTATCTGGAGAAAGAGAGAGGATTTATCTGGAGAGCGGGAGGATTTATCTGGAGAGCGAGCGGATTTATCTGGAGAGCAAGAGCATTTATCTGGAGAGATAGAGGGTTTATCTCGAAAAATAGATTTTATCTGCAGAGAAACAGAGAGAGAGAGAGAGAGAGAGAGAGAGAGAGAGAGTGACAGAGAGATTTAATCTGCAGGGAGAGAGAGGGGGAAGGCGGAGAGAATAGAGAGAGAACATTGATTTCGAGAGAGAGGATTTACCTGGAGAGAGATAGGGAGCGCTTATCTGGAGGAGAGAGAGAGAGAGAGAGAGAGAGAGAGAGAGAGAGAGAGAGAGAGAGAGAGAGAGAGAGAGAGAGAGAGGAAGAGAGAAGGAGGGAGCGGATTTATCAGGAGAAAGCGAGAGAGCGAGAGAGTGAGATAATTTATCTGGACAGAGAGATTTTATCTGTAGATAGAGAGGGAAAGAGAGGATTTATCTAGAGAGAGAAAGAGAGAGAGAGAGAATTTATCTGCAGAGAGGTTTCATCTGGAGGGAGAGAGGAAAAGGAGAGATTTCCTTTCGTAGCTTTCCTGAAGGAGCTTCCGAGTGGTATATGTTAAGCAGCGATTTGTGTTGAGACCAACGGGAGAAGAAACCTTCCGAAGATTCTCTCTTTCTCTCTCTTTCTTGTCCGAATTCACAGTTAATTCCGAGTGAAATACAGCGATTTTGTCGGGCCGAAATAAAATTAAAGAAATCGAAAAAGCCAAAGCGAACCGTCCGCTCTCTCTCTCTCTCTCTCTCTCTCTCTCTCTCTCTCTCTCTCAAGCTCTATAAATATAGATATATATACACACAATCACTGCACACGATGCGGTCAAGAGACGAACGTTCAGCTCTTCCTTTCTCCCTCTCGCCTCATGCTCTCTTGAGCCAAAAAAGGACGAGCACGAGAAAAGCTATTGGGGCACGATTAAGCGCTTAAGAGGTGAAGCCCGCGCTTCGAGATTTAAGCTCTCGGCTTACAAGAGTGGGCCTTCGCTTTGGCATTGCTATATAAATATATATATATATATAGAAATACGTGAACATTGAGCAAGCCACGTGAGACCGCGACGTTCAAAAAAGCACTTGGTAAAAACGTCCGACCACGAGACACAGACCAAAGGGTGCAAAGAACGAGAAAGGGCCATAGGAGAGCCACAGAGCGAGAGAAAAAGAGGTAGAATGAAAAAGGACGAGGAGGATCCTCTATTTTTTTCATTGCGGACGCCAGCAGGGCTCTCGTGGTGCTCTTTCCGCGACGATATTAACCCGCGTATTGCCGGTGGACAGCGGTGTGGTCTGTCCCCTCGGACAAATCGGGTATTTATGATCTTCCCGGCACAATAGCGAGGAAGAGCTTTAATCCCTCGAGGGAGGGCGCGGACCTCGCGACTCGTGGATATATAAATACGTACACACAATTATACACGCCCACGTTTATATATATATGTATGTACGTGTATACAGGGTGGCACGAAAAGTGACGGCCAAAACGAAAAGTCTAAATCCCTCGTGTCAATACCTATCCGAATCAACCCTCATCTATGTTCTACGATCTTTTTTACTCTTCGAGGAAGAAGCATTTTTTTTCGTGTTTTCCTGTAGCATAGGTTTTTATTTATTTTTCTCTTTTTTGCGTGTATTTTCCTCTTGGAAGATTTTTGAAAGCAATTTGCAGTCGTTCAGACTAGTATGAGTATTTTTTTTTTTATTATCTGAACTTTAGTGACGGATCCTCTCAAACGTATTTTTCAAACTTTTGATAAAAATCTAAGGTATCTGCGCTAGTGTTCAGTTGGTCATTCTTTTATTGCTCAATAGTGAACGTAACGACAACACGAGTTAAAAAGAAAATTGAGAAAAAAGTACACGTTCAAAAGAGTAAGATATAAATATACTTCGTTCTCGAAATGTGAAAAAGATCGTAGAGAACATTTTTATATAATTTTTCATTAACAATAGGCAGTTGCATGAGATTTTTAGCAGTATCAACAATTTATGAAAATTTTATACGTCCAGATTGAGAGAAAAATTCTTTTAATATTACCTAGATGCGTCTATTTGTTTTTTTTTTAATTAACTCAATTTTTCGTGAAATCAAATTTCTTCTATTGCATTCCATTATTAAAATAATTTATTTTAAATATATTTATTTATTCAAATCGAGATCTATATATCGTCTAATAACTAAATGTTTTATGTATTCCTGATGAATCTGTGATTTGGTTTCATCTGGTAGTATAAGACAAAAGAGACAGACGGAAAAATGGTACACGATTCAGTCTCTCAAAAATCTCATGGCTTTGTTTTCATTAGAAGACTGTTGTAACAGTCTGCAGTTGAGGGAAATGGCTAGTCTTTCTGCACTTTAATAGTCGCGCCTTTTTTTTCAAATAACTGCCGTGTTAGTGAAAATAAAAGACAAATAATTTAACTTTTTTCACCGCACTTTTAATTCATTTCTCGTATTCGTACGATATATCGTGTTTTATCTTAATTTATTTAATTTGAATCTAATCTTTATTTATTTAATTTCAATATATTTAATATTTAAAAAGAATAGCTTGAACAAATTTAAAAATATATTTGAAACAAATAAGGTCGTCGTAGGTCGCGAGACAAGGAAAAAACCTGTTTGATTTAAGGGGTTACGTGGGTTTAAAAATTTCAAAAAAACTATTTTTTAAATTTTATTATCTTATAGTACAATATTTCTAGAATATTCTCCCAAAGTTTTAAGTCAATCGGAGTAAATGTCTAGGAGAGAGGGCCATTGGGAATTACCCCCGTTGGGAAAGACCGGCCGGGAGCGACGCAAGTATACGCATTTTTCTCAAGACACTATTTTTGAAGTCGGTGGACACGATTTCTCAAAAACTAATGCATCGATGTTATTGAAATTTTGCACACTTCCTCAAAATAGTATTGACTAGTGATTGAACGGAGGTTTTTTTTCCAATTACAACTAATTTTACAAGGCTATACGTAGTGTAAATTGTACCAAAAATTGAACTATTTTGCATAAAACTCTGGCAAAAATTCAAATTTCCATTTTTTTAAAATCCTTTGTTCAATCACGAGCTATACTTATCTACTAACAGAAAAATGTTGTATTTAATTTCAGATAAAGCTATCATAAGTTATCCTGACCACAACGAGAACACTTTTTTTTGAGGGGTCTCCGGAAACCAGGTCCCACCTCGCTGAATTTGCCAAATTTTTGGATGAAATTTTTTTTAAGTATTGTTGAAATGTTGTTCTTTTATGTGCTTAACATTTAGAATAAAATAATTTATATATTATATTTTTTAAAAATAGAGAAAATATGCTTTTTTTCGCCTTTTAAACCCACGTAACGCCTTGAACAGATCCTATTTAAATTAAATATTCTTTTTCGGCAGTGCATTTTCGTACATGTTTATAGAATTTGTTTTATATATTTTACAATATATTACTAAAAAAAATTCTCTCGGGACGAGGCATCTGGATTTTCCTTCTGGACGTCACTTTTCGGGCCACCCTGTATACGAAGGACCAAGCTTCTTCTGCACATCGCGTTATATTTCTCCGTGTCGTTGGCACGTTCCTTATATACCTTCCTGTATCTCCTTCTGTACGGTGTTCGGTATAGGATGTACGGGAGAAAGAAGGAAATTCGATGAGGATGCGCGACCCGAAGAGATCGCTCTTCTCGCTTAGTTCTCGCCTACATCCAGGCCTCCGGAGCGCGTAATACACGCGTGCGTGTGCGCGCGATCCTCTCGCATTTAGGTATATAGAAGGCTGCGCGCCGCCTCAACGAAGCGGTTACATCGACCGCTTTTTTTTTATTTCGCCAGTTCTTTTCTCATTTTTTATTTTTCGGTTTTTTGCTTTCTTTTCTTTTTTTTTTTATAATTTTTTTTTCTCCTTGCCACACGTCGTGTGTGTGTACATAAACATGTCAAGTGGCCATTATGTAAATTCTTTAAATACGACGGGCACCATATATTCTTCTCACACGGAGGGCGCGGGAGGGGGGAAGGGGGAATCCCCCTTGATCTCTCGACCACTGCGAGGCGGTCATGCGAGAAGGGGAACGAGTGATTTTTGTCGAGGTGTGAAAAATAAAATTACGAGATGAGAATGTTCAGCTTTTTTTCCTGCTGTAGTCTCGCGGATTAATTTAGGCAAAGCTCCGTGATAGTCATGGCGAGAATAAAGTGCACGTGTACTTAGAGAGAGAGAGAGAGAGGGAGAGAGAGAGTCCGAGAGGGAGGAGGGGGGGAATAAATGTTCGAGCTCATCCGTGACGTATTACGGTGTTTTTGCCACACACGTACTGATCTCGAATCCTCCGGTTGACGAATCCTCGCTCACGTATGTGCACGGGTAATTATGATATAGTGTATCGTCTTTGGCGGGCCGCGAGGCGGCTAAAGTATTTAGATTTGGACGAGGATCATCCGCTCTTGACACACGCGATTTCCTTTGTGCAACGAAAAATGAAACGTTCTCATCGTTTCGGCACGTTTCTTTCTCTTCGGTGCTTTTTTTATCGTTCTCTTCTTGCTGTTCCTTTGAGTTTTGGGGGATTTTCAATTTAGAAAGAATAACACGAATTGTATTTCTTGAAAATAGAATTCTTATTAAAATCGAACGTATTTTATGGAAATAAAATATTTATAAAAATAAAATGCATTTTATAAAGATAGCATTTTAATAAACATATATTGTATTTTATGTAAATACAATTTTTTGAAAAATTCATTGTATTTTATAAAAATACATTTTCTATAAAAATATATTGCATTTCATAAAAATAGAATCCTAATAAAAATATATTGTATTTTATATAAACACAATTTTTGTACAAATACATTATTTTTCATAAAAATACAATTTTTACAAAATATTGCATTTCATAAAGATCGAATCCTAATAAAAATATGTTGTATTTTACATAAACACAACTTTTATACAAATACATTATTTTTCCCAAAAATACAATTGTTGCAAAACCATTGTATTTTATAAAAATACATTTTTTATAAGAATATGTTGCGTTTTATGAAAAAAATTGTCATAAAGACATATTCCATTTTATAAACATAGAATCCTAATATATTGTAAAATATATCGCATTTTATATAAACACAATTTTTATAGAAATACATTACTTTATAAAAATAGAATTTTTACAAAACCATTGTATTTTAAAAGAATACAATTTTTATAACAATATATATTGCATTTTATGAAAATACAATTTCTGTAAAATTATATTGCCTTTGATAAAAATACAACGTTTATAAAAATGTATTGTACTTTGTAAAAACACGATTTACTTTATTCATAATCTCGACAGTTCATTGCGTGATAAAATAACAGTGTCAACATCCAGAAAATAGAAGAATTGATTTTCGCGATTTTCAAATGTACTGTTGGGAGTTTTTTTTAATTTTTGTATAAATGTATTTTCCATAAAAATTGTATTTTGTAAGAAAAATTGTACTTTCTAAAAAAAATTGTATTTAATACAAATTGTATTTGTATCAAATACAAAAAATTGTATTTTTTATAAAATGAAGCTTGCTGCATCTGCGTTTGTACATTCGTATTTTGGCTAAAATTAACGTGACAGGTTTAGAATACGATGTTGATGCGACATCTGTCATTTTTTTGGAAATTCTGTCTGTGTGTCTGAGCCAAGCTGACGCGAAAACTGCCAATGGTTCTTCTCCGAACCTTTGGTACACGAAAACAAACTCTTCCAGAATTTGCCTGCTAGATCCGTCAAGTGGAACCTGAGAAATTTGCCTTTTTGGCATTTGTAAAAATGTTCTTGATTAAATATTCAATTAAAGCAGTCTCATCAGTCCAAGTTATTGTCTGACTTCATTCACGATGTTTTTTTTTTCTTCTCTTGACATGATCACGATCATGTATTGAGCTACGTAAAAAAGTTTTCATAATTAAGTAAAAAATCATGCTTTATTTTAATCCATACGTGTTTTTCATAATGACCTTTATATATAAAAATAACCTCCAAAGATCCAATACCGAGATGCTCACGAGCAAAATTGCCGACATACACGCAAGCGCAGCCGCAAGCTGATCACTATTAATTCATCTCGTTTCGTCATTTCCTTCAAGATTTCCATCGTTTCCGGACTGTAAAAAGGAGAAAGAAGACGATTAATCACGGCCAAGAATGTACGCTAGGGTTCAACATTTTCTATATTTACAAGACTAACTCTCTCTCTCTCTCCCTCTCTCTCTCTCTCTCTCTCTCTTTCTCTCATATTTTAATTCCACCCGCTCAGCGCGCGGCTCAGCCGTAAATACAGGCAGGTCGTCTGCTCTTCCGGGGGTGACAGCGTCTGCGGTTTTCCAAGGAAATTGGAACGACTCATCGCGTTGTCCCCAGTTCCCTATTCACTGTGCAAAACTTTCTACACCTCCCCCCCTCCCTGCTCGCTTCTCGCTCGGGGTCAAGATTAATTACCATTGATAGTCCCCTGACCGCATCCTCTCCCCTCGTCCGAGGCGGAAGTTGGAAAATAATTCAATCGTGAATCAGGCGGGTATCGCAGGTACGTGCGCACGGTTCTCGAATTCTCTCGGAGCTGTTCGCATCGAAGTCGAGTGAAAAATGAACGTTATAGGCGGAGACTTTGAGAAATTTGCGAAATGTATATGCACACGCACAGACACGCGCGCACACACACACACAGACGTAGTGCGCAATGGATAAGTGAGGAGAAAAAAGAGCAAATCGATTTGTCAGACGACCTCTTAGGCGAAGGTACATCTATCAACGTCTCGATCTAGCGATCAATAATAGACAAGACTATATTTCACACGTGTTGTGCGTACGTCGTGCACACACTCCGATCACATCCATACCAGAGACCACGACAAAACGTAGGGAATTGCTGAATTATTCGCTCAAACGGATCAATCATTCCGCCTCTTGGGATTGTCTAAAGATCGTTGATCCTCATTACCCTGATCGATCGCGCTTACTTCGCGCTTCCTTGGATTCAGACGATAGGGTAGGGAGAGGCATATTGAGCCGTCGGGTAAGTTGGGCAA
>OZ010711.1:32766890-32781890 GCA_963932345.1 Ophion ventricosus | reverse complement strand
TCTGACGAGCCAATTTTTTTAACTTTTTAAAAATACGTTATCACATTTCGCAATAAAAATTTTTTTCCTATGAAATTTCGTCTCGCGATGTTTACGAAAACTGTTCTGGATTAAAAAAAAAGATAGATATATTCGTCGTCAGACTATAAAAATCTACTTCCGAAGATTATAAAAAGCCTGCGTAAAAAAAATATTTTAAACTATCCCCAATTGAAATTAAGCGATAATTTTTGTTTATCGAAATCCGTAAAAGTATACAGAACCATAGACATCGATGAAGGATCATAAAAATGATTTTATTTCACTCCGTACGATAATGGAAGTTTTACGCACGAAGCGTGCGTAAAACCCCCATTTTCACACCGCGTACAATAAAATTTCGTATAGTACTCGACGAAAAACTTTTTTCTAACCTCGTGTGATTGTAACACTCGTCTTCGGCGTGTGCTGCAAACGCACACTCGTTAGAAAAAGTTTTTTCCTCCTCGTATTATAATGTACTTTTTTTTTTAAATACCAGAAGACTATAACTATTTAAATACAGGGATCAAATCCGACGTGGTGACCTGAAAATTTTGGAGAATGGAGAAAAATCCGGTGAACATCAAGACGCGAGAGGATATCTCATCGATCATCGTCAGTCATCGCGTACCCGGCTTCATCGTTGCAGAACACTTCCCGAGATTCATCCGGTGCCCGCGTCGTTTTTTTTTCCTCTCCCTGTATCCTCGTTGCGAACGAGGGAAAAAAACGTTGAGCAGGAACGAAATCTGCAGTCGGCTCTTGCAAGATCGTTTCTTAATTAAAGCCCGCGAGTGAAGCAAGAGATAAAGAGAGAGAAAGAGAGAGAGAGAGAGAGAGAGAGAGAGAGAGAGAGAGAGAGAGAGAGAGAGAGAGAGAGAGAGAGAGTGAGATGATCCGAGTTCCTCTCCGGAGCGTCGTACGAACGGGGTGGAGTCTCCTGGCGCTCAAGCTGAAACGATCTTTCTCCCTTCTCGATCGTCTCACTCCGCTTTTCCGCCGTAATATCCACGCGAAGGAACGCGGAACGTGTTCCATCTATAACGTATAC
This sequence comes from Ophion ventricosus, assembly GCA_963932345.1. Classification (NCBI taxonomy): domain Eukaryota; kingdom Metazoa; phylum Arthropoda; class Insecta; order Hymenoptera; family Ichneumonidae; genus Ophion; species Ophion ventricosus. Next base: position 32,780,818 of record OZ010711.1, on the reverse strand, counting down.
ATGTATATTAAAGTTGAACGCGAGGCGGAATCGATTACTCAAAAGTTCGCATACCACGCCACGCGGTCTGCCACACGATAATTCTCTCGAAAAACGGTGCTTGTTAATCCCTCCGCAAATTTTAATCGATTATAACCGCTATATGTTGACTTAGCGGCCATGCGTTTGTAACATTAGCTGCGCGAGTTGATAGCCTGAAAAAAGTGAGCATTTTCGTGTTGTTTTTTTTTCGACTCTGTGATTGACGATGGTCATGATGAACGCTGACCTCGAGAAGAGCCATCAGCAATTTGCGCAGGTAGGTTTGATACGAGGCTATCATGATGGCGGACTGTGCGACCTTGTTTGAGTTATCAAGATGGTAAACTACGAGTTTGTCTGGGTTTGTTTGCGTTGTCACGGTGGTGGACTGCGAGTCTGTTTAGGTTCGTTGAGGTTGTCAATATATTGGATTGGGAGTCTGTTTGGGTATGTTCGGGTTATCAAGATGGCAAACTGCGAGTCTGTTTGGGTTATCAAGATGGCGGTCTACAAGTCCGTCTGGGGTTGTTTTGGTTGCCAGAATGGTCTGCGAGTCCTATTACGTTTGTTTGAGTTATCAATATGGTGGACTGCGAGTATGTTTGGGTTATCAATATGACGGACTGCAAGTCTGCTTGGGTTTGGTTGGGTTATCACGATGGTCAACTGCGAGTCTTTTTGGTTATGTTCGAGTTGTCAAGATGGCGAACTGCAAGTCTGTTAGTTTGGGTTATCAAGATGACAGACTGCGAGGCTGTTTGGTTTTGTTTGGATTACGAAGACAGCAGATTTCTCGCGAAAAATTGACCTGGAACAGGCTGGAGATTCGAGACACTCTTTGGAAACGTCGAGGACGAAAATTTAGTCACATTGACGTATGCGCAGAAAGGAACGTCACGGGGAGCAAGGGGTGAAGGGACGTGGTGTACGGTCGGTGCGCTTCAAGTCCTGGAGGTCGGTTACTCGAAGATACTTCCTCGAGGTTCCGCAAGGAGAGATTTCTCGTGGCGCGGTCCAGAGAGAAAGAAAGAGAGAGAGAGAGGAGGCCGTGTGAATGAGCTACCGTTCTGTGGTCGGCAACCGCATAGTAGCCCCTTTCTCTCTCTCTCTCTCTCTCTCTCTCTCTCTCTCTCTCTCTCTCTCTCTTTCTCTCTCCCGCTCTAGCCCCCATCTTGCTCGTACTCTCCAGCTCTCTCCACCTTTGCTCTTCCTCGTTCTGCGGTAGTCGTATTATTCTTATTGATTGGAATACCAGAAATATATACATATACATATATATTGAAAGAATTCGCGTGTATACAGTTAGACAGGGAGTGTGTGTGCGATGATCGAGGCGCATTACGATTCAGCATCAGGTGGTAAGAGCAAAAGAGAGAGATCAAACGTGAGCAAGATCCGGGAGAACGAGAGAGAGAGAGGGATGGATAAAACGGTGCACGGTCAGTTCCAACAGCACCACGGAAACCGAACACCAAGTAGAGAGAGGGAGAGAGATAGAGAGAGAGAGAGAGAGAGTGAGAGAGAAGAGAGAGAGAGAGAGAGAGAGAGAGAGAGAGAGAGAGAGAAAGAGAGAGAGCGAAAACCGTATAGGAAAAAGATGAAGGTAACCTCTAGTCGGCGGGTAAACAACCGGGCCGAGCAATCGGGGATATATAGCTGGTACGTGAACGGTGGATAACAGCCCGAGAAATCTTAGGCGAACGTTCCGTTAACCATGATCTGGATCGTGCACGACCGCCACCACCGCCCGACGACAACTACGACGTTCCATCCGATACCTATGTAACTAACCGTGTAGAGCAGCGTGTATGTACGCGACACGGGTCACCACTGAATCCATGTGGGGGCCCTCATGTTGCTGGTTACGTATACGGGCGGATACGAGATTCGTTGCGTGTGGTGGTGACCCCCGTCTCGTGGCCGCGTGCATTTCTGGCTTGATGCTGTATCTACCTCTTACGTGGGGTGGAGGACGTGGCCGATCTCTCTTATAGGATTCTGAGCTCTATAACATTGTAATCTGGGTTCTGGCCAGAAATCATGTCCCGTAGGGGTCAACAGTGATCGGTATGCCAAGTAGTCGGCTTCATCTTGTTTGACAAGAAGCAGCTGAGGATGAACCATATTGCGTAGGAATTGACCTAATGGCGTTTGAGTGAGATCAAAGTCTTGAATGAGTGACTGCTAGAGCTTCCTCAGGAAGGTGTAGAGGCTGGGAACTCCAATGAAGATTGTAACGTGAAGTTTGGGTCGTATAATGAAGAGCGTATTGCATAGGAATTGGCCCAATGGCGTTTGGGTGAGATCGAAGTCTTGAAGGAGTGACTGCTAGAACTTCCGGAGGAAGTTGCGGAGGCTGGAAGCTCCAATGAAGATTGTCAAGTGAAGTTTGAATCGTATAATAAAGGGCGTATCGCGTAGGAATTGATACAATGGTGTTTAGAAGCGGTCGAAATCTTGAAGAAGTGATGGCTGGATCTTCTGATGAAAGTTGCAAAGGCTGAAAACTCCAATGAAGTTCGTAAAGCAAACTTTGGATCGTCTAATCGAGGCCACAAAGCGAACTGTTGATGATCCAATGAAGGTCGTCAAGTACACTCCGGATAAATAAATGGAGGTCGTACAGTGATCCTTCGATCATCTAATGGAGATTGCAAAATAAAATTTGTATCAGCTAATAGGCATACACCGAGCTGTGGATCATTGTGGCTCATCCAATGAAGATCCAAAACTGAATCCTTGATCATCCAATGAAGATCGATAAGAACACGCATTCCCTTCCAAAATTCCATCACTTTTACGTTGAATAATGCCACCAAAGTTCACGACGATAGTACCGATCGAGCAGGAGTAATAAATGATCGATAACACAGCTCCTATTATGTTTCGATCCACCGATCCCACCAACTATTATCCCGTGTTCACAGACAGGTTTCTTGATCTCGGAGTCAAAGTGGGGAAATCGGCAAAATCCTCGATGCTCGAGGTTCCAGAAACGAGAACCTTGCGCACATACATGCACATACACACACACACACACACACACATTCGTCCAAATAGCGATAAGCTATCCAGAGGAGCACGAGATATCAAGAAATCGCGGCTGTCAACGCAATTATCCCTATCAACGGTGTGCCCGAGTACTCGATAGGTCGGCGCATATCGGTGTCTCTCTTTCCATCGACGGGGAGTACCTCGCGACGACACCGCACGTCGCACAAGATACAGCCGTGCTCCGATGTTGTTGCGATCATGTCGCCGTGAGCCTTTCAGACGTCGACGCGGCAACTCGCCTGATCTGCTTTAGATCGGCCAACTTGCTGGACCGCATATTAATCGGTAGAAAGCAGTCCCGATCGACGGAAACAAACTGTATCTACTGGCATAAACTCGGTATATCTACGAACGTATGGAATCCGGTAAAGATTGCTCGAGTCTCTTTACTGCCGGGGCTCTATCGAGGTACGGTAACCTTTGCAGTTGCTGCCAACCGGTCGTGTGCTGCACGTATGCACATACAGTATCCGAGACGAAGACTGGTATGCCGGGAATTACGCCCTGGTAATCGATACTCGACTGCACTTCCATCTTGTCGATTGCCGCAAATATCATTCATGATTGTTCGTCAACCCTGAGAGGTGTTCTTCAGCCAACGATCGGCAAACTGTCAGAATCCGGAAACGTCATAATCCAGAAAGTCTCAACCCAGAAATGTTGATCTTGTTACGTTGACGAAGAAATTAGCAATTGTTGAAAGTATCACCTTATGCGTTGGCATTTGTGGATGTTTGGCTGATTCGAGCTATCCATTCAGTTGGAAGATGTCCATGGATCCATCTGTTAACAGCAATTTTCCACATAGTGAAATTTGGGGAATGTAATATTGCTTGGTTATGACTTTTCGTAAGTCTGTAATTTCTGGGTTATGACGTGTCTGCATTCTAACAGCCTACCCAACAAATTCCCTTGGATCATCCTCCATCATAAAGGCATGTGAATCTTATCCAGGTCAATGGGCAACCATTTCTATCCTGCCCCAATCTCTCCGAGGACTTTTCTTCCCCCAAACTCAACTTCGTAACTAGGAAAACTTCAACTCATCTAGCTGGCGAAGAGGCGCCTACCACGATCATTTCTTGATCCACTGTACGAGGCAGTCTAGAAGAAAGCAAATCGGATTATCGTCTCGTTTTCTGAGATGTCGTCAGAGAAAGTGACACGGCGAAAATGACGTTCATTGGAGATCGAAATGGGAGGTTGGAAGGAAAGTGAACGGATACGAAGGTAGCGAGATGTGCAGGACCACCGTGTGGCTCATCCGTATCGAAGACTTATAGTACACCATATATTACTCATGGGAACGAATAATCTCTCGATATTTTCGAGGAGGTGTCCGAACGTGCTTTAATCTTGCCCCTTCGTTGAAAGGATTGGACCATTCCTTGTCCAAAGAAAGGAAGAGAGAGAGAGAGAGAGAAAGAGAGAGAGACGGAGAGATAGAGATAGAGAAACGGTACGGAGAGCGTTTACGTCTCGCATACCTAGAACGAAGAGAAGTAAAGATAACAATACGTGAGACTCGTATAACGAGACACTGGGCTCACACTCGTTTGCTTTCTCGGTTGCTCGCGCTTCAACTTCGACTACACAGCCATTTATATATATATATATATATATATATATATATATATACGACAAAGTCGCTCATACAGCCGCAAGCGCAACGGTGAAAACGTCATTGGTTGCGAGGCCGTCGTTTGAAAACGAGTGACGATAAGAATTTACGACCACTTCGGGACCCTGGACCTCTTCTAATCCGTCGACGTTCCAGTACGAACTGCTCTTTCTCTCATTCCCCGTTTATCTGTCTCGCTCGCTCTACCCCTTTTCGTACCACTATCCGACATACCCAACTATGAGATATTTCTCACCGTGAATAACTCTGTACCCTGAAGAAAGAATGACGCCCCCCCCCCCCCCCCCCGACCCAACTTCATCGCCTCTTGCTTTTCTTCGGTGATGCCTGTGGCGTTTGCTTTCTTTGGTTTTTGGAGATTGGAAGGGTCCGGGCTTTGTGGATGATGGAAATTGTCTCGAACTGCCACGTAGTCAGAGATGAGCACAGGGTGATTCAGGGACGGAAAGGCACAGTCGTTGCTGGTAAAAGATGGGAATTGTATATATGAAGTTACAATAGTAATAGTAATGATGATGATCATGGGGATATTAATGAGGATGATGATGACGATAATGATTATGATAATGATCTTGATCATGGTGATGATATTAATGATGAAAGTGACCCGACGAAATAAGTCTAGGAATATTGTCAACTAGCTTTTGTCCACAACGTCGTCCGCATGGACTTAGAACTTGATCGAGAGAGAAGATAAACAAAGAGAGAAAAACAGTGAGAAATAAAGAAAGAAGATAGAGTGTCACATTCCTCAGGCACAGCGGTAGATTGACCGGCTGAGATAAGGGTTGGTAATTAATAAAATAGTCGTATAAAAAGGCCAATCTTCGACTTCAGTATTTTACAATGTCATTATAGTCCACAAAACTATATGACTTTGCAATAAAATTATGTAGGCAACATTGTATGATTTATAGTCTTCGGCAAGCACGTTCAAGATTTGGGCGAGCGATACTCTATGACAGCCTATATATAGTTGACCATGCGGGAACCTAATCCTTTCTTAGTGCACCTCTTCGTCCTTTGAGGAACATATCTTCAAAATTTCATTGAGATAAAAGCCGAGAATTCGGTTCTTCCATACAAAATTCAACAGCCCTTTGCACCCCTAATTAAGGGTTATTTAAAAAAATATTTATTGCAAAACAGAAAAATATTTATGGCATGTTTTAAATTGCAAGGAGTACAATTTTCCATACAAACTTTTGCACTTCATTTCGACCCCGTAGAAGTTGATTTTCGAAAAATCCTTCCTTAGTGCACCTCTACTCTTTCTTAGAAACATATCTTCCAAAATTTCATGTTTCTATCTTCAGCGGTTTAGACTGTGCATTATCTATATGTCAGTCAGTCACGGAACTGTTTGATATGTATAGATGACAATCAATACGAAAAGAGAACTTTCTGAACGCGACATACCAAACATATGGTCAAATCAGTTGTCTTTAGGTTTCGTCCGATGATACGATGATAAATGGACCCAAACGATAATTTGATAAAAAAATATATACCTGCTGCACTTATTCCTTCTTGATTGGCCAGTCACTGACGAAAAATAATTGTTATTAATGTAGAACACCAAGAATGAACAGATCTGATTGTTCCCCGAGACTGATCAAAGAGCGAGGATACCGGAAATTCGCTATAGATCGAAAAGTCAACGGACTCGAAGACTCCTCGCAATCGTATGATCGAGAGATTCAGCACGCCGCAGGAGGATCGAAAAGTGGCAGAGACAAAGACGGTCCACTGGTCGTGGTGGCCTCATGCACGGTCAATGTGCATATAAGAATGGACAGCAAAAAAAGAAGCGAGACTCAACAGAGTAGCTCGTTTTTATTCGCGCTGTGCAGCCACCCTGGAAGGGATATACAGAGCGAGAGATCAAATCTTCACAATTTTCTTTTCGTAATGTACCACAAGTCGATTCACGCCAGTGCCTGATCGCCGTGCTCCGTTATGGGCCTGCACGGTCAGCGGGAGATTAATCAAGTCTCACCCAGCGCGAAGAGTTCTCTCGCTCGCTGTGTCCCAGTAACTCATCGCGCTACTGCGCACACACGTGCGCTACTCGCTATTCTCTCTGCCATTCTGCTTTTACTTTGAACCCGAATATCTAGGCCAGTTTTTGTCACACAACATTTAAAAAAAAGCATTTTCCTCGCAACGTTATGCTCTTTGTTCAAATTCCACCGTCTCCCTTAACTTACACCGGAGCCCTTATAAAAAATCCTTATAAAAAATCAATCTCTCCTCATACCGCAAAAAAAACAAAAGCACTTCGACTACATATATATGTATATATATATTCGCAAGAAAGTACGATGATGCGTTGCACTTAGTATGGCAATCATCGTAATCGCACGCAGCCTCGTATTCTCCGGCTATGGTACTGTTATACCCGAGAGGACAAGAGGCCGGAAAAAAAGGAGAGAGATAAAAGCGAGCGGAACGATGAGAGAGAAAGAGAGAGCGAGAGGGGGAGAGAGAGAGAGAGAGAGAGAGAGAGAGAGAGAGAGAGAGAGAGAGAGCCAAAGAAAGAGAGAGAGAGGAGAGACCATTTACAGACGATAGCGAAGATAAGCCTGAGGGCGCGGTGAAGTTCGCGCGAATCGCATCCTGCGCTGCAGAGTGCATCGAAGGCAATGCGCGAAAGGAGACGCGCCAGCCGAAGGGACAGAAAGAGAGGGCTCTCTGAATGCTAAAATACACGCGTCGAGACCTTCGAGAGCGTAGGCGTCCGGCATATGCACTCGGGACTCTCTCTCTCTCTCTCTCTCTCTCTCGCCGTGGCAAATTCAATCAAAGCTCTACTATGTGCCTTCTCGAGTTTGTCGAGCTCCGTTACATTCGTGCACTCCTACATCATGTACATATTGCGAGAGTACGTATGAGAGTACGTATTTCTTAAAGCGTTGTTCATACATCGTCCAACGTCATTTTTCCTCTCCGTACACAATGTCACGCGGCATCGCTTGTTCACTTCCCACTACTTGTCTGTGAATGAGGCTTCGGTCTTTTCGATCGTCCATCTTCCGTGTATCTGACAGCGCGCGCAAAGACCGCGCGCAGCTATACCGCGCTGTCTCATTTTCTTCCACTCCGTCGTGGTATCTATTCAAAGTACACGCAAAGGCGGAGCTTCGGCATAATTTCGTAACCCGTGAAACCTTGGCGCCATTTCGCGGTGAATCCTTTGGCAAAATGTCAGCTCGATACACGACGCTCTGCAGTACGATTGAGTTTGGGCGTTACTCGAGTCGTGGCGCACTTTTTTTTTGACACGAACTTCGTGCTGCTCTTTTTTTCATTTTTTTGCGCGAAAAACGAGTTGCACTTAACCAAATTTTTTTTCTTGGTTTTTTGTTTTCGCGAAGCTTGTGCTGGCTTAATTTTTTTCTTGTCCCCACAAAAATGCGTGCAGCACGCTTTTCTTTTTCTCTTGCCAAGATGGGTGCTGCATTTTTTTTGCAAAGATGCGCTGTGCACTCTTTTTGTTTTTTTTTCCCGCGAAGATCGTACTTTACTTTTTTTTCGTGCGTAAATGCGTGCTGACCTTTCTTGTTTTTCTTCTTTTTCTTGCCAAGATGGGTGCTGCCCTTTTTTTTGCCCAGATGCGGGCTACACTTTTTCAATTGTTTTTTTCCTTGTGCAGATGCGTGCTGCACTTTTTTGTTTTTTTTTTTTGCTTCTTTCGCGAGAAGATCTTACTGCGCTTTTTTGTCCACGCGAAAAATCACGCTGCTTTTTTTTCCACGCGAAAATGTGTGTTGCACTTATGTCTCTTTCTTTGTTTTCTTGTGAAAATGCGTGCTGCACTTTTTTTTTTCTTTATCGTTATAATTCTCTCGTATCACGATGCGCTACAGGCCATTCACACTGATCTGGAAACTATGAAAAAAAATAAAATAAAAAAACATAAAAAGAAAAACGAGCGTAAGGATAAGTACAAGCCCGGCGATTTCGCGCGAGCAACGAGTCAATTTAAGATCCGGGATTTGTCACGAAGAGCCCGCATTGCCTCTCTTTATGCGTTTAGTCGTAACCGGACGGAGAGCGAGAGACTCCGGCACGATAAGGTAAGAAGGCGACGAATAAGAGGAAAAAGAGGCCAGGCACTCACGATAGTCCGCGTTCCGGATTCTCGCGACGTTGCAATTTTTTCTCGAAGAAACGACGGGACTCTCGCGGTTAACAACCGAAGTAAAAGGGCCGCGACGAAAGAGCCTATAGGGTCACGAGGCCCTGCCACGGTTATGACCCTCCCCCCTCCAATAAAAAAAGCCCGAAAAAAGGGACAAGGAAAATGACGAGTGTGGAGGAACGAGACGTACGAGATGAGATAAAGGGAGCAGGAGAAAAGAGATAGGGCGAGGAGGGAAAAGGACCAACGACAAGGACTCTCTCTCGCTCTCTCTCTCTCTCTCTCTCACTCTCTCTCTCTCACTCTCTGGGAGGACGAAGGACGCGCCTCTTCCGAATCTTTTCTCCATAACGTGCGAGTAAGCAGGCACATATCTATAGACGTATGTACATCTGTATAGAGAAGACTGTATAGCGAGCAAATGCGGCGATCCAATAAACACGCGAGTTTATCGAGCTGTTATGCCGGTCGCTCGCTTATCTCTTGAACACCCACTTAAAGCCTGGAGCCCAGAGAGAGAGAGAGAGAGAGAGAGAGAGAGAGAGTAAGAGGGCTGAAGCAAGGACTTGGCCAGTTTCAGGTGAGACACTCGCGGGAAAAACCTCACACGTCGAGCTCCTCTTGCTCCGCCATCCCGTCTTCCTCCTCTATAACCGTTGACCGCGACCGCTATGCTCAAAACGCTAAAGGACGGGCATTCAAACGCGTACGTACGTCGCTAAAACTCGTATAGCGCTCTGCACGCGGCCCTATGAAAATCCTGAAGGATATTTGTGCGCAATGTTAAGCGCTCCACTGTATGGCGAGAGGCTAGAGAGAGAGAGAGAGAGAAAGAGAGTAAAAAAAGGAAAATTATATGTACGGTCTGACTCGTTATTCTTTACCTACTTACTGCTGCGTGCGAATATGCTCGCGGCCGACCTTGCCAGAAGATAAAGCCAGAAAGAACTTTATATTGCGAGACGCGCGCGCACTCGGCGAAAAACGGGAAGATTCTTTCGCTAAGTAAGTCGCGCGAGAAGGAGAGAACTCGTTTTCCCGTAGTCACAGCAACACCTTTTTCGTCGCCTCTTTAACATGTTTATTTATTTGTTTATTCATTTATATATGCATGCGGATCTACAGCCAAACTCTTATATATATATGAGGACTTGCACGGCTCCCTTTTTCGTTTCCTAAGATTTTAGCTAACATTAATTATTTTTTTATTATCGTTAAAATACAATATTAAAATTTGAAATAAGTTATCAAATAAAATAGTATGCAAAAATATTTGTCTTTTTTTCAGAGAGTTATTTCGGAAAAATGAGGTGTATAAATACCTTTCTATGCACGGTACATCAGATATATTAAGAAAAAAGAAGGATTTGCACACCTCGCTTTTTCGTTTCCTGCGGATTTTTATTAACATACATTATTTTTATTAGAATTTACATAAAATAGTAACATTTGATATAAGTTATTTCAGAAAGACGTGGTATGCAAATACATTTTTATTCATAGCGCATACATTTACGCATCTTTGCGTAATATACACTGGGTAAAAAAAAAGTATTTGCACACCTCGTGTTTTTCCAATCATCCTCCGAAAAAAAATTAAATGCTTTAGCATTCAATTTTTATTGTTTCAATTTATTAAAATGCTAAAGCATTTAATTTAATATTCAAGCATTTAATATTTATATAAAATGCTAAAGCATTTTATTTTTTCCGTAAATTTTTATCGAACATTTTATTTTTCTTCGGAAAAAAATGGTAAATTATTCTATTTTTTTTCGCAGGATAATTTGAAACCACGACGTGTGCAAATATTTTTCTTACCCACTATACATATATTTATATGTATATATATATATAAAATTGTACTTCGAGTCTCAATCACATCGAGACAGGCTAATTGTCAAAATAACGTTGTTTTTTTTCTTCTATGACCCCGTGAAATTTGTCTCTCACGTTTTCCGTTTTTTTTTTCTGTTTTAGGTAAGTGACGATGAGGAGGAGATGATGACGGAGATTTCTTCATTCTGTCGCAGCACAGGCATTATTGTCAACGCAATTGATCGAAGTCAATTTTCTGGGGTATGAAAGACAATGGTGGGAGCAGGACAAGGATACTCAAAAATGAAAAAGGATTTAAAAAAATGCCTATATATATATGTATATATATATTCGATAAAATCGAACGACCCTACCAATCACAGGGAGAAACGCATTGGAATACTTCGAATACGTTTGTCCGCGCTTGTTCTATCCCGCGTGCAGCATTATTCATAATAATGCGATTCTTATATCGCATATCCTTGAGGCTCGCGCTGTGTAGCGTCGGTTTCGTGAGCTTCGAGTTCAACGCGCACCACGCTGTGCTCTCTCTCTCTCTCTCTCTCTCTCTCTCACTCTCTCTCTCTCTCTCTCTCTCTCTTTGTCCTCTCTTACATTCATTCGTCGTTTAACATTATGACCAAACGAATATGTGTGTGCATGTACGGTGCACACGTGTGGGATATTCGAATCCGTGCGTGCGTGTATGCGCGAGCGCACGCGGGCGCATAGAGATGAGGCTCTGCTCGCGAGCCATCCGCGAATATATGCTCGTGATTTTTCGATATTTATTCTTTATATCGTCTTCTTGTTTTTTTTTATATTTATTTATTTGATTTGTTTTTTTTTTTTTTTCCTTTCATTTATTTCATGTTATTTCGTTTTCGCCGTACAAGCCACGCTCGATCAGCTCTGCGGCTACATTCGATAACGATTATTCACCAAGACGAAGGAATAATATTCGTGTATTTATCGTCGCGACATCTGTGCACTTTGTACTTGTCCGCGATCTGACTCGAAATCCCCCCTCCGCCCCCCCCCCCCCTCCTCTTGTCTCGTCGCATATTACTGTACCGTATTAAAACAAAATATACATTCGCATACACACGTATGAACGGATGTATATTGGGAACGGTGGACCGTTCGGTCTCCAAAATCAACGATACGCTTGGGATAAAATGCGGGAATGGCCTTAAACAACCGGAGAACCCAAACAAGCCCAAATAAATGTGAAACAACGATACGCTTGAAAGAAAATTAATAAAAGTCCTCAAAGCACCCAGATACCCCAAACAAATTCAAGAACAGCGATACACTTGAAAATACATTAAAGCCTAACACCACTGTAATGGCCTAAAAAAAGCGTTTCTTTTTGACAATTTTTTTCGGACGCAAGGAAAGGTTATACAGCAATAATATTCGAGGAGGTTATTTGGCATATATTTAAGTATGCAAAAATAATTTTTTTAAGAAAAATATCAAATAATGGCGACACCAGAGCCATTCTCCCGAGGGGAGTTGAATTTCCGGCGCTCCGCGACACGCAGCATAACTGGTGTAAATTTGATTCTGAAAAAAAAAAACAACCACCTAATCTTGATGTTCATAGCTAGAGAAATACGGAGGGGATTTTTAAAATATTGATTTCTGTGAGATTGGCGAGTATTTTAATGAAAACTTTCTATTTTCGACAAAAAAAGAGCTATCCTCTGTTAATAAAAAATGTTTAAATTAACCTATCGAAAATCCCCTACTTATTTCTCTTTGAAATGTTTTTACAAATATATGGTTAAAAATTCAAACGAAAAAAAATGAAAATTGTTTGAGTTATGCTGCGCGCCGTTTCGAAAAATCGTGTTTCGAGAAAAACGCGTTTAAAGTTTTGAAATACACCGTCCAACGCGCTATGCAAGAAGATCGGAATTTTGATGAAAAAAAAATTCTTTCAGAGAAAAAACTTTTTGCCTCATTTTCTAGAGGGTTTGAAGGATTTTTCAAGCAAAAAAAAATCGATTTTTTGAAAAATTTACAGTAGTGTTAGCCCTTAAGGACCGTCCTCAAAACATTCAGATAACCCAAACAAACCTAAAGCTGATCGAAACCAACGATACACTAGAAAAAAAGTTAAGGACCGTCGAGAAAACAGCCACATAACCCAAACAAACACAAACCGATCCGAACAGGCCCAAAAGCAATGGCACGCTTAAAAAAATTGTCCAAAAATATACCAAAAGAAGATCGATTTTTTTCGGTATATTTCTGGACAATTTTTGGATGGTCCTCAATTTTTTAATTTTTTTCTTTATTCGGATCAATCCAAAACTAATGATAAGCTCAAAAGAAAATTGAGGACCGTCCTCAAACCCGTTAGATGACCCAAACAAACGCGAAGCCAACGATACGCTTAAAAAAAAAAATTATGGACCGTCGACAAAAAAGCGCCAGACAACCCAAGCAAACCCAAAACCAGCGAAGCGCTTCAAAATAATTTAAGGACCGTCTTCAAAACAGTAAGATAACCAAAACAAACCCAAAGCAAGTCGAAACCAACGATACACTAAAAAAGAATTAAGGACCATCGACAAAACAGTCATATAATCCAAACAAACACAAACCAATCCAAACAAGACTAAAACCAACGTAAAAAAAATTGAGGACCGCCCTCAAAGAGTCAGAAAACTAAACAATAAAAACCGAACAAACCCAAAGCCAACGATACGTTCAAAAGAAAATTCAGGATCTTCCTCAAAAAAGTCAATTGACCCAAACAAACGAAAAGCCAACGATATGCTAAAAAAAAATGATGAACCGTCGACAAAACAGCCCAGATAACCCAAGAAATCCAAAACCAATGATTTACTCAAAAATAAATTAAGAACCGACCGTAAAACAGCCCGATAACCCAAACAAACTCAAACCAATCCGAGTAAACCCAATGTCAGCGGTATGCTTAAAAAAAATTAAGGTATCGTCCTCAAAACAGATAGATAACCCAAACAAACCCAAAACCAACGATACGCCCAAAAGGAACATTAAAAATAGTGCTAAACACAGTCAGATGGGTCGTGATCAACATTATATAGATATAAAGAATACAAAACACCCTTCCCCATATATATGTGTATGTAATCAGGACAGTTGTACGACGTCCATATGAAAGGTGTACCTACGGAAGAGAGATCCCCCTCGCTCAGAAAACTGTTACTCGTTGTATTCACTAGAAAGCGACACTACTCGCGAGTCGCCGTC
>OZ010711.1:32733159-32766690 GCA_963932345.1 Ophion ventricosus | reverse complement strand
GAGAGAGAGAGAGAGAGAGAGAGAGAGAGAGAGAGAGAGGAGAGAGAGAGAGAGAGAGAGAGAGAGAGAGAGAGAGAGGAGAGAGAGAGACAGACAGAGAAATTTGTGCATTTGCGTTGGTTACTGCGCGGAAAGTAACGCGTCTGGGTTCTCCTTCATTTCATCGCCGTTTGTTCGAAGCTGGTGCGCACTGTATGACGCACCGCGACGCTTCGAGACGCATTTGCGCCACGACGGGTCGGGCTCCCATTCAATCCTTCCTTTCACCTCCCTTAATACCTACCAAAGATCCCGAATATAACACAGCCTATGCTACGCACAACATAACACCTCCGCGCGTTATGGTCCCAGGTTACCATTATGGACGAGAGAACGAGAGAGACAGAGAGGGGAGAGAGAGAGAGAGAGAGAGAGAGAGAGAGAGCTCTACAGACTGCGTTCACCATACACATATTTACCATTGTCCAACGCCACAATGGATCACTCTCGCCCTCGCGCGCGAAAGCTCCGAATGACCCGCGTGCCTATGTATGAATATGGATATATATATATATATATATATATATATAGAGAGAGAGAGAGAGAGAGAGAGAGCAATATATATATTGCACAAGCTTAACCCTGGCACACGAGGGTTACGCGAGCAGCGCATACACGCCCGTACAAAACTTGGCGCTTCTTCGTCCGGTGGGACCGCGCCAGCGACGCCTTGAAATCATTCGTTATTTTTTTTTGTCGTGGCGCTCCGCCATTGCCGTGCCCTCGCGAGCTTTTTGTTCGTGAGCTACATAGCCCACTTTTTTCACCATTCCTCCGCCTCCGTCATCCCCCTTCAGTGCCCCTCCCCTTCTCGGCGACGAGAAGTGACGAGGGCGATTAAGAAAAAGGACATGACGAGGCATATGAGGACAATTATAACGTGGCCTTATATTTTTTTAAATATAGGATGAAGATTTTGCAACTGGAAGAAATATGACAATGGTCTTTCGAGTCATCTTCGATGAAAAAGATTTCGTATTTTTGTGACGAGTATTACCCGGGACAGGAATTATCGTGGGTTTCCAATTGGAATCCCATACTTGTGTGTAATCTCTGATGACGTTGAAGTTTGCCATGTTGGTATGCAAATATAGTTCATTGTTTTATTTTGATTACACTTATTTTATCTGGCCGATTGAGGATATGAAAATCGATCAAACATTTCTACGTACTCTTATTAGAGGTTTGTGGCTTCAATTGAGAAAGAAAATACTTTGGATAATTATAATAATCACGGAATACAAAATAAAGAAGAAAAAAAAATCGTTGCATTCCAACGATGCAAACTTCAACGTCATCAGAGATTAAAGACAAGTGGAGAATTCCAATTGTCCCTACATTCTAATAGGAATCCAATGGGATCCACATTGGATCCCTGTAATTAAACGTCACGCTCGTACATTGGGATCTAATCGAGATTCCTCATTGGAATCCAATGTACAAATCCCATTTGAATCCTCATGGATTTCGATATTATCGAATAGAATCCAATACGATTCTTGATAGATTCTATAAACCTTATCTTGAAAAAGTATAAATCGTTTAGAAAAGTGGATCTTAAAAATCGATTCCAATCACGCTACAGAAAATCCACTGTAATTATATTATTTGTAGTTTTTTTTACTGCACTTTGACATATCACCACACACGTACACGCTCACAAAGCGTGCAGGTTATGTTTCAACATGTCGAATTTTTTTCTCCTTACTTTTCACATCTTTTCGATTCGAACGTGGTAAGAATTCTGAAACAGCGTTGATCGGGTAACAGTGCCGTATCGAATTGGATCCTAATGAGAACTCCCTATGTGCTTTGTCCCTGACAAATCCCTATAAAGATGTGGATGCATCTTGGGACTCCCCTAGCAAATTTGTGCACGGGATCACGAAAGGACCTTTTTTTTTGCGAGATTCAACAAATTCCGGTTAAGAATATTAAATAAAAAATGGTAAATCGACCTTAATCGGGAATCGCGGAATCCACTCGGATTCCAATGTGGACCCTCTACTCGTCGCGTCCCTATTAAATCCCTATAAGGATGTGTTAGGATCTGGCGACTCCCCACCAAATTTCTGTACGGATATTCGCCAAAGATAGTTGAGCATTCTGAAAAAAATCAAAATTCCATTTTGAGTTCAGCAGAATGAAAGTAATGAAATTCTAAATACAGAATACTACTAAAAACGTTTTTTTTTAATGGAATTAAATTCCATTTATCCACTTTAAAATGTATCTTCGATCATTTTTTTTTTCAATGACAAGTACACTAAAAAAGTTTTACAAGGGAACCTTGCCAGGCACGCAATCGATTTCGGGACGTCCTTTCAGGGTAGTGTAGGGTTCGGTCCCAAGTGTTACCCCCTGCCACCGTCCACCCTGGTGGGCCCTCATTTTCGCGAAATCGACCAAACAAAATTTGTGTGACGATTTTTGAACCTCGAAAATAATAAGAATTTTCGAAGCGGCGCGATAGCCTAGCGGTTAAGATCTTCGGCTAGTTCGCTGCTGGTTTTGGGTTCGAGTCCTGCTAACGCTATTTTTTTTCAATCGAAACGCTTGTAAACGTTATCTTTATTTATTTAGTTTAATTTAAATCCAACTTTTTTATATTGCGTTTAGAATTCTTGCCCGCGTGATTGTAATCACCATTTCAAAAAATTTTTGTTTCAATTCTCTTCATTCTGCTGGGCTCAGAATGCTGATTTTTCCCAAGAATTCTCAATTTTTGTGGCGAATACCATCCGTCACAAAAATACGCTACATTTTTTTCCCCAAGATATTCGACGAACCATTAAAAACCATATTTTCCTCAGTCGCAAAATCTCCACTCGAGTAATCCTTTAAAATCCTAAAAAAAAACACAACCACCTTATAATTTACACCAACTTTAAAGAAATTCTTTGAAATCCTAAAAAAAAATACGACCACCTTATAATTGCCACGTCACAGACATGTATGTATGCATAGGAAATACAAGAGATGGTGCAAAAGGAGCCAAAGGAGAGCACAGGACAATCGTCCAAGATCCTACGACCTGGGGTCATCATCCGACTTTTCTCCAAGCGGCATCGCCATCGCTTCGTGAACGCGTCAACGAGAGGGAAAGTACGAGAGAGAGAGAGAGAGAGAGAGAGAGAGAGAGAGAGAGAGAGAGAGAAATTCAACCCATCGACGTTTGTTCCCATTTCCTTTTTCTTTTTTTTTTTTCGAGCCCTCGTTAATCCTTGACGACGAGGAATTCGTTTGATTAGCCGGATACGGAGTTTGAGGATCAAGAAGTAGGGTGAGGAGGAGTAGGAGGAGGAGGAAGAAAGAAATAAAGAGGATGGAGGGAGCTCGGGTAATTGGCTCCTCAGCGTTGGAAATTGTATTATTGTGCATCGCCGCGCTCCTAAGCCGACACCGCGGCTCGTCGAGCAACGCTACCGATCCACGTTCTCGATTCACCGATCTCTCGCCAACGCTCACGAGATATCTGTATATAGAAACGGCTATATACGTATAAAAGCCGAGGAATTATTCTCTCGGAGGCCATTCCTCAATGCCTCGATATCCTCCGGACGTACAAGTATATCGTATACACATCGTGTGCGCACACTTGATTTCCCGGCGATTCTTCCCCCGGCTAGAAAGCGACCACCATACCTCATCGCGCGCGAATAATATGAGCGCGCGCAGTACGGGTGTGTTCACGAGGTCTGGACGGAGAGTACAAACTGTTCCTTTTCCGTGTGTGTACACAAAGGTACCAATACAACTATCTTCCTTTATTTTTTTTGAATCCGAGGAGGCTTCGAGTCTTAATTCTTTGATTTTGCGGCCCTTACCGCGCCCGGGACGCGGCGAGATCTCAACGGCACGATCTTCTCGAGCTGTCTTACAGATCGGTGTACATTGGATCGCGTGCACTCGGCGAAAGACACGCTGTTTCTCGCTGGAGTACGATAGGATAACCCATCGCACTGGTCTCTCTATGGTGGTACCTTCATCATAGATAGGTATACGTGTGTGTGTGTGTGTATATACGTGTTGTATACTATCTATTAATTGTCCGACACAGCGCGCGGAAGCCGTGGGCGTCTTTCCCGCTCGACTAATTGCCACGATGAGATATACGCTACGGGAATAATTTCAAGGCTCTCCGGGATCACTATCGCGGGCCCTCTCCTATATATATATATATATATATACACCCTTTCGCTATATATTTCGTATAACCTTTATTACCTGTACATACATAAGGTATTCGTATGTTTGAACGTACGTATGGTGAACGGTAACGACTCGCCGTGTACATGTGTATCGCGAGTATGTCCATTGCGTATAGTCTTACCTTCCAGGCAGCTCCCATAAATCACGAGATTGATCTGGAAAGGACAGGCTGGCCGGGTGCCAAGCATATGCGCCGTTAATGAAGTGGGTCGATGACAAAACGCTGCTTGGCTCCTCTCGGACTAGCCTTCTTCGACTTGATGTTCGTTGCGTGGGCGGCCAAGCTTGGAGTCAGCCTCTTACACTTGGGACTTGGTAACTGGGCGGCTTTGCATCTCGGTTGATTCCGCCATGTCTCAGGGGAAGGACGTTTTCACCTTGGGAAAATGTAGCCTGGAAGGATGACCCCAAAGGCCCAATAGTCGTAGGGAGGTGCATGTTGAGCAGTCGGATAAATTGGGCAATCGAAATATCTGGAAAACTGAACAGCGCACGCGTGTGCTTCAAATGGCGGAATGAGAGGTATGGGGGAGGGGAACACATCACGCTATTGCCCGTTGCCATGCGGCGCACGAGACGGTAACACCGGACGATCCATTATTTTTGTAAAAATAATGAATAAAGAAGTAAAAAAATCAGAAGTAAAAAAAAACTTGATTGAAAGGTTTTCTTCTACCATTGTATAAGAAAAAATAACTCAAAGTTCATTGCAATTAATGTTAATGTTTCAAAATATAACTAATTAACAAGCAACTGTTGGTTTATTACTGCATTGTACCAAATTATGTTGCATACGTCTGATTGTTTTTATGCAATTATTACTTTGCTCAACTTACGTCAAACCCATGCCCAACTCACCTCACTATCGGGGCAGGTTGACCAAGTATGACCTTAGTCATTTGAGAGTGATTATCTGTGAAACAATAAAGATAACAGGAATTTCGTCTACAGACTTTTTTCCAGATCAAATTCCTATTGACCAAAGTAGGTTTCATTTTTATACGGCAGACTGTTAAGGGGTTGCGTGGGTTTCGAAGCAAAAAAAAAGCATATTTTCTCTATTTTTTTAAAATATAATATATAAATTATTTTATTCAAAATGTTAAGCACATAAAAGAGCAATATTTCAAAAATATTTTAAAAAATTTCCATCCAAAGATTTGGGAAATTCAGCCTGGTTTCCGGAGACCTGGTTGGGACCTGGTTTCCGGAGACCCCTCAAAAAAAGGTGTCCTCGTGGTGGTCAGGATAACTCAACTCAAACTGAAATAAGGATTTTTTAAAAGATTGAAATCTGAATTTTTGGCAGAGTTGTATGCAAAATAGTTCAATTTTTGGTACAATTTATACTACGTATAGCCTTGTAAAATTAGTTGTAATCGAAAAAAAAAACCTTCGTTCAATCACTAGTCAATGCTATTTTAAAGAAGTGTGCAAAATTTCAATAAGATCGGTGCATTCGTTTTTGAGAAATCGTGTCCACCGACTTCAAAAATAGTGTTTTGAGAAAAATGCGTATACCTGCGTCGCTCCCGGCCGGTCTTTCGCAGCGGGGGGAATTCCCAAAGGCTCTCTCTCCTACACTTTTACTCCGATTGACTTAAAACTTTGAGAGAATATTCTAGACATATTGTACTAAAAGATAATGAAATTTAAAAAATGGATTTTCTGAAACTTTCAAACCCACGTAACCCCTTAAGGAATTACAGGCCGATAATTCCAAATTTGCTCAACATGCCCCTCCCAACTGTACCAGACAAGTGGCTGGTCGTGTCGGACCAGCATTGGGCAACATCAATTCCCTGGATGTATTGTCCTAGGTATGATGGAGACGCAAAGATTTCGGGAGCGGATGAAGCTTCAAGCTGGGGACTGTACCGCATTGGGGAAGCTTTACAGCCGATAAAAATAGGGTGGCTGACAAAACGGTTGAACGTTCCGGGATTGTCTCGTCCGGTTGATACCGCCCGGCTAGAAGGACTCCCACGGGTTCAGCCGATCGTGTACGGTACTTCGGAGCTGGACGTCACGGTGACTTATGATAGCTATGAGTCCACTCCCACCGGGAGGATCGACCATCAACCACCCTGTTCTCTGGCGCCCTTCTTCCACCCAACCCATGGCTCGCTGTTACCCTTTCTTCCTTCCTCGTTCCCTTCCCCTGAACCGTCCGCGAATACAATACGGTGAGGTCGTGTATCCGGGAGCGGGACCAAGAGAGCTCGGCTCGATTTCACGAGACATTAGTCCAAAGAAAAAAAAGACAGCCTGGGGAGCCTCGATTCCTTCGAGCTGTCACCTATAGAGGCTAGGAGCTTCTCGCGTTCACGCCCTCCGAGGCTTCCACGTTAAAGTGAAAGGAAGAACGCGTCGTTACACTCCTCGCTATCGACGACTTCGCGTCTGGCGACTTCGCTCGTAGGCACCTCCATTTCGGGACTTCCATCGTGAATGGATGGAAGATCCGGTAGGGTGCCGGAGTGATGACGTGGGGTCTACATCCGGAAAAGCTGAACTCCGGATAAGGAACAATGTCGTTCAAGGGGGCTAGGGAAAAATGGTGATCATCTTTCACTGCTGATGCACGAATGGATTCCCAATGGTGACCACGGATTCTTCCCTCATTCTGGCCAATCCAAATCTGGTCCTTGCGAACTCCACGAACGTACCGTTAGGACATTTTTTTCATTGTATTTGAAGCTGCTCGGATTCCGGTCAACACGCGATACCTCTTTCCATCTGCGAATCGTGTACACAAACGCATTCATGCTACATCCGTGGCTCGTCCATGCGACGTCACAATAATTGCCTGAGACAACACTGGCCGCCTCGGGCATCCCATAAACCGCGATCAATTCTCTCATCCACACACGGACAGCCTTCGTAGGTAGCCTCGGCAATGTTGAAACAGCTCGGGCGTTACGGATCAGGAGTTTTCACGCCAAGGGCGAATCCAGCACGACTGTGTGCCGTGCGAATCAGTCAGGCCCTACGGCCAAAATACTTCCGTCGCATGTGCGAAACTTTCCGAGCGGAAAGCCTCAACCAGGAATTGCGATTTCGGATTGCGATTCTGCAACTGAGATGTTGCAGGATTTTCAGTGTTGCCCCGAGGAAACAAGAATCGACATTGACACGGAGAAACTCTCATTTGGCACATGATTGCGGTAACGATGGGAACAACGCCAGGAAGCGAGCACTTTCCGAACCTTCAGGCTTTGATGTTACGTACATCGTTGGAGGATATTCAAAAAAAAATCGCCTACAGTAAAACATTAGCCAGCAGCGTTTGTTGTTTGGATTCAGATTTAGTTACCATCTTCAACTCCTCTGGCTAGACTAATAGGGCAGCAACATTATGAACTGGCTTTTTTGAGAAAAAAAATCTATCTTCTCGATTTTATTTCTTCATTTCTAGCTTTATTTTTTTCATTCAGGGAATTTCTTGGCGAGGAAAGAATTTCATGGCTACCGAGCAGGTAGAAAAGATTCAGGCAGATCTGCAAGACCGGAAGATCTTCGGATGAGATCTCTTTACGATTGAGCGAGCCCTTCCTAAAGCTACTATTAATGTATTGTGTGTGGCACGCACGCTCCATCGACGGATACCTAATATTATACTCAATCTACATCTAAATGTACATCTATACACACACACACACACGCACACATTACATGGCCGCATTTTACGAATGAATGTCTGCCCGAAATATCTTCGTTTTCGGCATGTGATCCCTGGAACAGGTTCCAAGGCCGTCTTCACGACTTATTTTTTCGACGAACCACTTTCGTTCCAACTTTCTTACAGTCTCAGGAGGGCGTTTTTTAGCTACGAGAAAAAATATATTTGTATGCAGCACGCGCTTCAACGCGATACTCCCTTAGTATATCGGTCGTTGGACAAAAATGCATTGATCAATAAAATTGGGTCGATCGATATAAAGCTCCAGCTTCTTTCGCCAAAGTTTTTTTAGACAAGGAACCGTTAATCGTCCCTCAAAATCAACTTTGAAGCATTAACCTCCTGAGCATAAAAAAATCATGAACTCCCATAGATCCAATTTTCAAATCACAAGCCAACGGTCACGTACACGAACTTCATTTTCAAACTAATTTTGATAAATATTTTGCAAAATATTCTTTTTAGTGTTCCAATGTTCTAAAAAAAAAGAACAAATATTCTTAGGCTTTTTCCCATATTTTGGCACCCCTAAGTCACTATACGAACACCCTCCAAGTATAAGACTATATGACTAAATGATTTCGTTGCATCCTGTGCGGAAATTTGGCAGGGTATACGTAATACAATTGGGGGCCTTCAATGGATTATTTGTGAATTCCATAGTAGGGTTTTCCATAAAAGAGCCGGACCGGGCCCCTATTAGAGAATGGTAGGATAGGTAGGTTGACTAAACCTATGGTCTAAATACGGAGACCAAGAAAATGCCTTTAAGGGGTATAGTTGTAGATTCCACAGTAGCGATTTCCCCAATGTTACTAGACTTTGCTATTAGAGGGGCAAATCAGTATAAATTGCTTGACTGAAGAATTTGTGGCATAACAATTATCGAGATCGATTAAATATAATAATTGAACTATGCGTTTAGTTGACGAGCCTGTGATGCCTTGAACCAACACGCATGCAGTGCGTTCATTGGAACAACGCGGGATCAAACGTGTGAAAATATGCGACAGAATTCTAAGCCTCAAATGTATTGAAATAACACATTTATTTTTCACAGTGCACACACACGCACGTACACATATAGCTGCAATAATTTTTATGAGGCACCATTAAAGTAATTTTAGAGGCCCTAGTTATTTCGCCTTTAATGGCCCTCGGTAGCAAAATGTGGCCGGCGACTGATGGCCCATGTGAGGCATCCAGACCTTAATAAAGTTAGGGAAAATTAAGATGGGCCCTATCAAAGCTGGAACTCAATTTCCGTATGGGATTATCAGCATTCTGGATCTGTCTTCAATCCAGCCTTGCCCATTTGGGGGCTCAGAACGTTGAAAAAAATTCTCAATATTCCAGTATTTACATCAGTACTCGACATTTTTATTCTGTTGCTGTTTTGTTGTTATTAGAGAGAGAGAGATCTAAAGGGGCAGAAAATTTTGATCGTCCGGTAGGAGATATATCGCGTGATTAGATAAATTGTCGAGTCGTGAAGCACTCATGGATAAATATATACATATATATATGTACGAGAGAAAAGGCCACCATCGAAGACTATCAGTCGACGACGTATCTACGAACTAGCGCGCGTGTGTCTAATTTCCCTAGGAATGGTCGGCTCGGTTTGCCCTACGGGCGGCCTATTCCAGTGATTTATACCGCTAATACACCCTCCCCCGTGTATTCGGCTCGCGCGCCGTGCTTATTTCAAATATATGTAAATGTCTAACGAACAGACCTTTGAATAGGCATAGAGATCGCGGTCTCGTAATCACGGAGAATCAAGCATATAAATATATACATATACATATATATATATATATATATATATATATATATATGTATATATATGCTTTTCTCATCATTACGAGAATTTACTTTGTATACGAGAAAATTGAAACGTCGATTTAATTCTCCCGTTACACGTATATCCAAATTACGAGCAAGGTCTGCTGGTAATAAGCTTTCAACGCAGTCTCGAGCCGGATCTGTTTATAGTAACTTATTTTACTGTTTTGCATTTTCACAGTGAAAATAAAAGACAAGTGTATAAGTTCTGTTCTTAAGGTTGGGGAAAAAATAAATAAATAGTATCTCGAGCGTACGAATGTCAGTGGAAAAATCGAAGTCTAATTCGATCGAGACTGCTATCCATCATGATCGCGATCGGAACTCGTTTATCGATCGATCGATCGATGATTCTAATCCCGAGTTCATGCGAGACAAGTCACGTGTGAAGTAGGCCTCTGTGTAATATTATTGGCGCGTCAAGGTGTCGTTCTTGTACGCGTGCTTTGCACAGAAAATGCGGCCTGTGGTCGTCTATATATGGATGTGTATATATACATATATATAAAGAGGGTGTCTCGAAAAGTGAGTGCAAAAAGGAACATCTAGATGCCATATATCATTAGCTTTCCGGTTCACCCCCATCAATGTTCTACGATCTCTTTTTACTTTTCGGGAAAAAAGCATTTGATATTTTTTCTTCAAATTTTCCTGTAGCATAGGTTTTTATTTTTTTTCGCTTTTGTGTATGTGATTTCCTCTTAGAAGTTTTTGAAAGCAATTGGGGGTCATTTAGACTAGTATAAGTATTATTTTTTATTTTCTGACTTTAGTGATTGATCCTCTCAAACCGATTTTTTTAAATTTAATCAAAATTTAAGACATTCAGATTAGTGTCCAGTTGGTCATTTAATTATTACTTAACAGTGCACTTCATAAAGATAACACGAGTAAAAACATCGCAAGGAACGAACATACACAAGAGAGAAAAATAAAAAATACTTTTTTCTCGAAAATTAAAAAAGATCGTACAACATATATAGCATCAAATTTTCCTTTTGGACGTCACTTTTTGGGTCACTCTGTATATATATATATATATATATATATATATATATATATATATATAAGTGCTTTAATGACGTCCTTCAAAACATTTAAACGTTTTTTTACTTCGGGGGACAGAACCGTCCTTGAATTGATCTTTACATAAAGATTATTACCTTTATCGTGTGCCTTAAAAATCACTTTTATGAGGAGTATTTCTGATATAAATATATGTATATATATATATATATATATATATGTATACACGTTGCTTTTACCTCGCCTGCTGCCCACGAGATATCGCATTCAGCGCTCATTAGCCTAATCACCTTCGTTAAACAAAATTAATATGCATATACGGTGAAACGAGTAAGATCGCCTGGCGAGCTAGAATTTTATTTACAACGTCGTCCAAGAAGAACTACTTGACTCGGAGAATCGTGAGCTGTAACTTCTACCCAGATTGGCGATTGGATTCACGGGCTCGCGAGCCCACGGATTCCGTGTCACTCAATTAGTTGTAAATGAAGTTATAAACGCACGCGACGTGTATCTATACACAATTGATTAGTTATATAATCTTAGACATGTATTATTCCCACGTGGGCAATGTTTGCGTTTGTCTTGTTTTCGTGGGAGCCTTCTATCACCTGAGAAAGTAAAATTAATGAAAAAAAGATTACGATCTTCTGCACGATTTTTGGAAATTCTTTGCAGAAACTGAAAATCTCGATACTGGAACGACGATTTCCAGTCGGAGGGCAGAATCCCGTGCCCTTTATCTTCCCCTTCGCCGCTCTATCTCTCACCCGTGGAGATTCGCGCTAATTCAATTATGGGATGAGCCAGCCGGAACGGAGAATTCGAACGAATGTTCAATCCGATCAATGGAGAAATCGAGAATTCAACTTTACGAGTTTTACATGTGTAGAAATTTGAGTCGAGAAAAATTACTGCCCTTTTTCTGCCTTATCTAGATAATATCAGGCCATAGTCAGGCCTTAAAGTATGGATTAGGTTCGCCATGTAACAGGTCTTAGGTCAGCCTCTGATCCACCGTTCCCTTTTTCGGGAACTTATCAGGAACTGACCGGGAAAGAACGAAGAAAGGGACGGATGATCGTCGCGAAATGACGAGGAACGTGATGGTGTACTGACAGGGCCCTGTGCGAGAAATAAACCGATGGACGGATAGAGTAATGATCAAATACTGGAAAAGGGCTTTTAGCGATATACCCGAGAAAAATAAATAGTGTCAGGTCGTACCGATACTTATTATTTCACAAGTATCACATAATCATAAGTAAAAGTGCACGCTGTTAATGTAGTAGTCTCGCCAAGGCGTTTTTCTATAGATTTTTTATTTTTTATTTTGAGAGCCCATTCAGGACACTGTTAAGTGATTACCTGCAAAATTTCGAAAGGATTCACCGTTGTGTATTCGATACATTGGCAATCAAAGATTGCACGGTTTTGCACGTGTTCTTATGGGGAGATGTGGAAAATTTTACATTTCACGGAATAACTTCGAAACTTTTCTAGAGTTTTTTTTTAATTCTCAATTACAGAGGAACATATGACGAAGTAGGTAAAAAAAATCATGAATTTTGACCGTCTAGTTTCAGAGATATAGCGATTTATATTAAGCAATGTCTAGCGACGCTAGCGCCACGAGGCGACTGGAGCAGACTAGAACTAGATTACAGTAGTGCGTGTATATCCATGTACGCAGAGTATCGACGTATTAGTAGCCGAAATGGATAGTCTGATACAAAAGTGAGGGTGAGGTAAACATTATATTAGGCGTTTTCATCATTACTTTATAAGTTTTTACGATAAGATGGACAACCTAAATTATAAGCATATTTCGCAATATTTCGAAGCTTTCATCGATTGAGCGGTGAATAAACTTTTCAACGTGACTGTGGCGAAACTACTATCTTAAGCATAGCACTTCTGTACGAAATACATTCAGGTAATTCCTTCCTGGCCAGAACATTGATATTTCCTAACAAGGCGACCTCGATTTAAAAAAAACCACGAATCACCTGCTTTACTTTTTTTGTCTTATTAAGTATTTTGGTTATTTGTTATGCTCAAATAAATACTTGTTCTAATACCATTATTTATGAAATGCATTCTTTTTCTCGTAGTTTATCATTTACTGCAATCATGAAAAAATGCTTATAATGGTAAATAGAATTACAACAGATACATTCGTTTCATCCTAATCAATTATAAATATCTTTGATGGTGTAAAAAGTAGAGCAGTACACAGTTCTTAAAGTCGTGCGCAATTTTCAGGAATTGTCAATCATCTAACCGGGTATGCATTACGTGAAAGTGTACTTGCTCGTAATGTGTTTCGGCCCGAACATTGTAATTTCCAAACATAGAGTGTAAGCGGTAAAGAACGATTTTATGATTTTCTGGGTCTGTTCCATGAAAGGGCCCAGTTAGGTGAATCAGCTGCGGCAAGCCGGTCCAGGGCCCTACACAAAGTAGGTCATTCCCGATCACATTTCTGCACGGATAGGCCATCGACACCGCCCAGCAAACAGTAGAATTTGGTGAAACGTAGCTACAGACTCCCAATGACAAATGCATAGGCACTTTTTGTTTTTATATCGCAATTGTAGCCATCAGCTGACCATTAGGCTCATCAGAGCTTCCACGTAGCGCGATAATATAATCATTACATTAGTACTGATGGGAGTTTATAACGCAATGAACGGGATGCGAGCTTCCTGGAATTACACGCTTGTCCCGCTCAAAGAGCGTGCCTCATTGACGCGGTGATCCGTATAAAACGGACAAAGGACACCGAAAGTGTTGGCCAGTGCAGGTATATCCAAAAGATCCTTCTAATCAACCGTTAAGGCGTTACGACGTGAATATATATGTATAGATACACACACACATATGTATATTAAAATGGCGTTGTTAACGAAACAAGAATACACACACGTATGTGGCTCGTACGCATACGCTGATGCTTCTTTGTAGAGCCGAACGAGACACGGAGCCCTGAATAAATTATGAAAATGCCGAATGTCAAAAGTGATCAAAGCCGAAAAGCCGCTCGGTCTATTGTCCGATAAGGGGGGGGGGGGGGCCTCCACCGTTTGATGTTTGAGCCTCGTAAACGGGCACGCTTTACCATCCTGAACACCAGCCAGCGAGATGATGAAAATGCCTCGTATATATGAATAACCCAAGCGAGATGAAGACGCACGCGTAGCATCGCGAGGAAGTGTGAGAACGATGTCACACCTATGGCGTGCTTATGACCCATTGACAACGATGATGCACAGGTGTACACCCGCGGCCAGATGCGTTTTCTTTGATGACCTATTTTTTTGGATTTTCGTCATTTTTTTTTACTTCATCCCCCACTCGCTGGACCATGCGAAAAGTTTGACAAAAAATATTGTGGGCGTCAACGTGGAGCCCGGGAAGAAACGAATCGATGTTCGGGATTTTTTTGTAGTGAGAACGTTGGATTGACGAGGTCGGAATTTCACACGCAATTAATACATAGGCTTGCCAAGTTTGATATTTTTTTATTGCAAAATATTGATAAACAATGATGGTATAATTATTTGAACAAAACGCCACCGTTGCTGCATGACCAGTCGTTGTAGGTCGTTTTGGCAACTAGGCTCATCTTGAATGAAAAATAAAAAAATGTACTTTTACTATATTAAGGATTTTCGTAACAATTAGTGAAGTGCTACCATTTGATTCAAATTTATACAGTAAATTCTTTCTCATATACTGAATGCACCTTCGAAATTTTAAATCGGTCGTTTACACCTTTTCTATAAAATTTACAATAAAAAAACTCTTTTTCACATAAGGAGATATTAAAACTGCCTACGCTCATCGCTGAATGGCAGTTTTACGTACGAAATAGTGTGAAAAAATGTTTAAAATGTTATCAAAAGCTGTCAAATCACTCAGTACATTATGACAAATTCATCATCAGTGGCATAATGTTGAATGCTCTATGTTAAAAATTGTTTCTTCAATTGTAAATTTTATAGAAACGATGTAGACGATCGATTTACAATTTGAAGGGTACATTCAGTGTATGACAAAGAATTAACTGTAAAAAATTTGAATCAAATGGTATCATTTCGTTAAGTGTTCTGCAACTTCTTAATGAAACTTTCGGATGACCGGATACTTTTTTTGAAATTTTGAAAATTACAAAAATGACAAGTTGTAGAAAAAAAAATACATTTTATTTTCGACGAGAAAAACAACTTTAATGATTAGTTATGAGCAAATTGATGAACGTATGGAAAAATCATTCGGCCATACGATAGAAAATGTTCTGAATTATGCTCTGTCCGAATTTGAAGTAAATCGGACTCCCAGATTTTGCGAAAACGCAAAAGATAAAAGTAAATCGCAGGTAAATCGCAGCCGGGCGAATTCTCCAAGAAAAATCATCATAACTCAGTCAATTTTTGGAATTCTCACAAAATGTTGGCTGCAAATGAAAGTTAAGACCCTAGGCTACCAAACAATGTAACAAAGAAATCATATATTCGAAATTACGTTTTCCTCACGCTGGTGTCTTGAGAATCTATGCCCTCGGCCACAAAACGGTCGTGTCATTGGAGCCATAGAGTGGGCGTCTAATCCAGGAATTTACGCAGCCTCATCCATACGAGACTGAACAACCAGCCTCTATGCGGCTGCAGTTGATAATTAATTACCGTAACGAAAATCCGGTAAAAAATACTAGGATAAGTTTCGTGTGGGGTGCGTCATCTTCGCGGCTTGCCTAACGCACCCGAAAAGCATGCCTGATCTTGACAATCCGCTTCCGGACACAGAGGAATCATTGTTCTCTATTTACGCGGATCATCTTCTTGATTTCCACGCACCTTTCCACCCTCTATCCCTACGCGATCCTGCGATACTTTTCCTCCTTTCGTTCACCTTCCCTCGGTTTGTTATTATTTTCATCAATAATTCGCACCTTGCTTTGTTAGATCGGCAGAGAAATAACGAGACAAGGTAAGCATCGGAACTTTTTTTCCGTTGCTCGCGGACGTACGAGATGAAAGTTTGCGGCGCCAATTTATCCAACAGCGGTCGAAACATCGTGACTATTTTGCGATCTTACCGAGCACCTCCGCACGGACTTTCGTCTCTGTGAGCCGCGTATTCTTCGCGGCTAATTTCCCCCTAGTACTCGCAAGAGCTCCCGCAGCATCTCGCGCGCGCGCTAGAACGCGCTTTATCTGTCGATTTATCTAGCTATTAATTATCGACGTAAACGCCGGCCTCGTTAACCTGTGAAAACGTGAGTTCATCCGCCTCGAGCATCTCTCTCTCTCTCTCTCTCTCTCTCTCTCTCTCTCTGTCTCTGTCTCTCTCTCTATTCGCTGTCTAACAAATCTCCGGCTCAAATTAATTGCATAATCATTTTTCACCCTCGTAATATTGCCATTCGTGTCGGTTTTTTTAAGGTTTCCTTCGCGGTTGCTGAATAAATAATACCGATTCGAAGGTCTCCTCGGGTGATCGATATACCGATTAATAAATTAGCTATGTACACGTGTCTCGCGTGTCTCTTCGACAAGAAACACGAACGCTTCTTTTTTTCCCGGCTGTCGAGCACTTTGGGTCATCTGTCCTCGATACCGAAAGGTTCTTTGCTTTTTCTTGGTCACTTCTCTCTCTCTCTCTCCCTTTGCCTCTCTCTTTCTCGCTCTTTTGCTCTTCCTCGCTCTCTTTCGATCTTCCGGTCCAACCGAGCATAACGAGGGTCGTGTCTACGCAAACCACCTGGTACTCGTCGTATTTTTCATTAACACTCTGTAAAGCCTCGCATGAATAGATAGACTTGGGGCAAGTGTACGAGCGTGAGAACGACAGAGAGATTTCTTGTTGAGTTCTCTCACCGTAAGAGCACACAGCGCGAAAGCTTCTCCACATGGACGAGAAGCCTCAAGAGTTAAGACACGCTTCCGCGTTATGCCATCGTGATAGGGAACCTCACCTATCTTCGTATGTACCCTGGTACTAGTAACCGCCTAGTTGCGACACTCTTTCATCCAAGAAAAGAAGACGAAAAAAAACGGACCACGGAAAATGAGGAAGATTGAACGTAGGATGATGATGATGATGAAGAGGTGAAAAAAAAACATCAGACAACAAAAATGTCTAATATCCGCCTATCTCGAAAATCTCGAGGGTTAACCTGCCTGCACGATCAAAAATCTACTCTCTTTTCGTGAACGACTCTCTTTTACTCTTCTCCGTTGTTAATCTCTCATCTAAACTCTGTTAAATGTTGCTATCGTTCGGTACCGAAGTGAGCCTCGTCGCTCCGTGGAAAATCTTTCATCTTCACGCAATTATAGTTGCCGAGCTTATCGTTCATCCAGGTCTGATGCGCAGTTTGAAGCAAGCAAGCCCACTGGTCTTCCATGGGCAGGTGCCTTTACTATATGCAGCATGAAGCATCCATGTGCTGTGAAATCCCAGACTCCAGATTCTCTTCAGTGGTTCAAGTGGAATTTCACTTGTCCGAAAAGAGCTTCGTATCATCCGCTCATTTGGATCAAGTCAGCCGCGCCGAGGGGAGAGGGGGAAGGGGGGCAATTACGATCGAGACTACACATTGAAACGAACCAAATTTATCATCGTCTCGGGCTCTCATGACAGTGTCTCGACCATTCGGAGATGAATTTAATCCCGCTTTGCTCGTTCCGACTCGAACGAACCTCGTGCCGTCCTGCTGGGTCCATTGTTATCCTAACGATCTTCACTCCGATAGCACATACGTACATCTAGGATGTATCGGTCGCAATTCGATTCTTTCTCTTCCGCGCATCACAGAGGGACACGAAACTCAAGCATATCTTCGATTGTGAAACAAGAGAGAGAGAGAGAGGGCAGGAGAGATCGTTGCCTAAACAGGAGACTCCTTGGTACTTTTTCGTCCGATCATTCCAGTTGCCGTAATGTGCCGGGTCACGCGTGGGTTCAAGGTACCAATCATTGTAACGATTACCTCATCTATCTTGGATGACTTTAGAGGGTCGGGGGGAGATTCGACGGACCTCCGGCTTGTTGAGCACTTTAACAAACCGATCAATGCTGCATATCGTGTGTGCGTAAGGGGTCATCCAATGAACTCTTCCTCGTCTATATTTACCGTACGCAATAATAAGACGCTGCCGGGTTTCTTCGGAGACTCGTATACGTCTATGACGCTCGGGGAGATCGTTCGGTGACCTGAGAGAATCGCATGACCATTCGAAAAATAAAAAAAAGAGGCCTCAAGCTGATTTTGAAGCGTCACTCCGCTCTCTTCCGTGGAATTTTCTCTGCGAGACTGGGTAATATTACACACAGACCGCCAGCGAGCTGACGTTCTCGCTTTGCTAAGTCTTTTCCACGCTATAACCTGTAACCAAGGATATGTATACACTTGTCTAGGCTATACGCGTTTATGTGCACATTGTAACTGTCGGACGTTGCTGCTGTGGATGCTGCCGGCTTTTATGCTCCATTCTTCCTTTCCCCCTTGCTGACCATCGTCTTCCGCAACTCCGGGCCAAAGATGCTGGAGAAACTTCCGCCTTCGGGTTGGCTTCGCGATATCATACAGGCTGTATATCGGTATACGAAACTCCGCGGAGTCTCAGGAACGACAACGACGAAACACAGCTCTGCTGCAGCCGAAACAGCTCTCTCTCTCTCTCTCTCTTCTCTCTCTCTCTCTCTCTCTCTCTCTCTCTCTCTCTCTCTCCGTATGCTTTCATACTCATTGTGGGAACGTAGCTGCGGAAATTCCTAACGGAACTGCGCTTTGGAGTATCTTCGCGACTGGGGAACGAAATGCGTGACTCTCTCTCACGGGACTATTGGCCTCGAGCGGAAAATAATAAAAAAAAAAAAGAAAACATCAGGGAGACTGAGTAAAGTCGAATGGTTGATTGCACGGTTGATCAAGGTTCGATGGAGAATGCGTCCAGGTAAATACGCGCTTCATCACCCTCCGGGAGCATACACTACTCTGCGTCTTATTCGTCTTTTTTTCATCACCTTATCCTCTCGTTACTTCCATTAACGGTGGCGATAAATAATCGATCGGGAGTTTAGTATCGACACCACCCGCGGTACCCGTGCGCGGAATGATGGAACGTCTCCTCGAAGATTCCAGGCATTATTTCACATGAGTCCGCCATATAATGATTCCGCGTGTGCGTCACGGGCCGCGCGCACACTGAGGCACAGGCCAAAGGATACGAATAATCCACGATGCTCGAGGCCATATAGTTAAACATAGAGGACCCCGATGCTCATCATATGTTCCACGAAGACACATCATCGCGAAGATACTCGAGCTTGGTTGATACACGCTTTACCCTGGTTCCGCCTTCCATTCAAGGCTTTACCTTTGCAACCACCATCTCTATAAACCACGCCCGCAACGTGTTTACGTCTACTACGCTCATCAATGAATTAGCGCGTATCCTTGCCGCGATTTACACCGCGAGCAGGAGGCGAGAAATGAATTTTTCGAATTCGACTGACAACCGTAACGCGACCTTTAACCGCATCGTGCCAATTTACGGGAAATAAAAACTGTGCCAGATCCTGATACGTAATGAGAGAGAAGGGGAAAGTGGGAGAGGGCTGAGGAGGGGAAAAAAGTAAGGGTTGGACGAGATCGATTGCTAAGGTCCGAGGACACGACCGAAGGGTCAACTCGATCTGCTTCAATCGATTTTACCGCCGCGGAACAATACCCGATACATTGCTCGTCGCTTGCTTGCGACACACCCACACACACATATACACAGACACACACATAGGTATAAACCTATGTGCGTGTGTGTGTGTGTGTGTGTGTGTGTGTGTGTGTGTGTGTGTGCGCGCGTGTGGGCGCGCGCGCGCGTGTGTGTGTGTGTGGGGGGGGGGGGGGGGGGGGGGGGTGTGGGTGTGTAAATGTATACAGAGCCAGCCCTGACTCACAACCTCAGCCATAGGTTGCCACACGCTCTTTGGATTCGTGGAGGCACGCGATTGATTTACGAAGGAAGGAAAAGAAGTGAGTCGAACGAGAGAGGCAACGCGAGAGCACTCTCTAGCATACGTACCTGTGCACACGTGTATGTACGTTCGAGAAGAGACAAAGAGTACGGTGAAGCAAGAGAGCGAGTGAGAAAGATAGGCACACCGTGCCCAGGCGTGTATGCAGCGCGAGAACGGAACGGCGGTAAATCTTGAGTCGATTGACACGTGTGAAATGCGCCAGCTAGCTACTCCCTTACCTCCCCATTTCTTTCGTGAGGGGTCCTTTGCTTAACCGAGCCAGGCTCTGAGAACGAGCAACTGCGAAGGAAGGAATCCAGAGGAAAGCCAAGTATCACAGATGGCTGGAAGTGTCGGACATACGAGACTAGCTCCGTACCAGAAATGTTCCGGTTCTTGACCCAGGCTCCAACGTGTCCAACCACGCGTCCTAGATTGTAGACAAAAATTGCAGACGATGCTTAGCGAGCGATGGAAGTTGAATGGCGTATACGATGAAGAACGCCAGGTTGGACGGAAATGGGAATACCATCAGGGATACAAGAGCTTTCGT
This sequence comes from Ophion ventricosus, assembly GCA_963932345.1. Lineage (NCBI taxonomy): Eukaryota > Metazoa > Arthropoda > Insecta > Hymenoptera > Ichneumonidae > Ophion > Ophion ventricosus. The sequence goes on along the minus strand of OZ010711.1, from coordinate 32,746,303 downwards.
CCGTGGCCTTATATCATCCAGCCTTCATGGGAGTCTCGGCAAAGCCAGAAGAGATCATGGCCCGATGAGCCCAGTCCTTCAAAACGGATGTGCATCTCTCTCTCTCTCTCTCTCTCTCTCTCTCACACACACACACACACGCATACACACACACACACACACATACCTGCCAAGACAGGCATACAGAGTTACGATGAAGGTGTTCGACCGTACATACCAACCGAGTGCTCTCCACAGCCAAAAAACCTATAAACCTTATCTCCATTTCTGACCAAAATCGATTTGACCCTTGACAGGCACTGAGATCAGCAGTGGCGAGAGAACGGCAGCAGAAGCGAAGCGTATACGGAGGAGAGAATGAGAGAGGTGCGAGAAAGAATGTCCGAAGGACCGGAGCGACAGAGCGAAAAGAAGCGAACCCAAGTGGATGGAGTTTCTCGCTACGTCTCGTGGGGCCTTTCCTTCAGCACGACACAGACCATGTGGATATATATATACGTACGCGTCGTAAAAATATATCTGAAACCCGACGAAACGGCGAGACCGAAAAATCGACTCCGAGAAGTAGACTCAACTCTTGTGGCACGGAATTCCATGTGCTCGCGAACGAGCCTGGGCTATTCAACGGAAGGTACCTCAGAACACGAGTGGTCTAATGGACTCCGACTTATATACATTGAAGTACACGTGTACGGCTGGTTAGAGCGGAATATTGTTGATAAGTTGAGAATTGTGATGAAGCTGAAGCCTACTCGAATCCTAGACACATGAACGTCATTTGATTGGATCCCACATCTTGGCAACCAAACCAACGAGAATCTTTGGCCACTGTGGAAAACTTGACCAGAACTTTGTCTCCTCGCTTCCGAACGATTCGCAACTGCACGAGCAACTCCTAAAGTATAAAAATCAAAATACATTATCCTTCTAGCCACATATCGGAACTGCCGAATCGCGTGTCCGGACGAGAAAAAAAAGTCTAAGCGCTTCGAGTTTCTCACGGGGTCGTAAAATAAATACATTAATTTGAATAATCGCTACCGCATCCTCATCAGAAGTTCTAGCGGTAATACGTTATCAAGAATATCATATTTCCCATTACGATCCTCGTCCATTTCGGGCAAGGGGTTATAAAATTTATGCGCGAGGAGGCACACATCATCGTTGTCGGATGAAGAAAAAGCGTAAAAAATCGTGCGACGTTTACAAGGCTGGCCTGATCGCAGGTTCTCGCGCCCGGTTGAGATGGAGCGAGAGAGAGAGAGAGAAAGAGAGTGTTTCGATCATGAGCGGGCGGACAGTGAAACGAGAAGGGAGAGTTGTATACCGTCGATAATCGATCCGTGAGACGACCTCGCGCGAAGACGCTTGAACCCCTCATTGCCCCGCGTTCCCGTTCGCAAACGAGGCCCTATTCAAAATTAGCGAGAGTCATACATACACGTAGGCACGTTGAAAAGTGTATGTGTATATAAGATGAGATACATATATGTATAGTGAAACTATGTACAGAGCAGTAAAGATAGCTCGGCCTCGAACGTTCACGGGCGATTATCATCATCTCTCTCTCTCTCTCTCTCCCTTTTTCTTTCTTGGATCGTTTTGATCGATGTCTCGCCTTGGCGGGTACATCATCGCCGCGTATCTTTCAGATTCATATACGTGTTTGACAACGACAAACGTGTATTACAGTACAACATTCGTAGGTATGCATACACGTAGATAAGTACGTATATACGAATACAGACATTTGTATAAATATGCTACGACCGCGGTAAGGTTCGTGTGAGACGAAACCCGCTATTGAGCAATGGGAACAATACTCTTGGGAGTGAAGCTTTCGTGTTGGTCGCACTCTGCGGTATCGGTACATCGTCTCTCTCCCATTCATTCTGTATTACTATTATTCTTATTATTATTATTCTTATTTAATTCTCTTCCCATTCTCCGAACTCTTCGATGCCCCGTCAATTTCTCGCGCGTGCCCACGCATCGAACAATCAAAATAAATATGTCCAACGATCCCTCGTCTTGTGGGAACCATCCGCGGTGAGGCAAATCAAAGTTACAAAAGAGAATCGTCTTTAGGTAGTTGAGAAGTAAAGTCAACTTAGACGAATAACAATTGACAATGAGACAATGCTGGTGGAGAGAGAATGAAGATCCAACGTGGTGTCTTTAGGCCGATTGGAAGACACCTCATTAGATTAGATACAGTAATTCGTTTTGCAAGTAAGCTCTGCAGTTTTCGAGGGACGTCAAAGTTACAAAATGAATTGTCTTAAGGTAGTTGAGAAGCAAAGACAACGTGGACAAACGCCAAGTGACAATGAGGCAAATACTGGTGGTGAGGATGAAGATCCATTGGGGTGTTTTATAGGAAAGTACGGTCTGGCAAATGCGCACAATTTCCAAGAGTTTCTGCATTGTGGTGGTATCCTCGAGGATTCGGAGCTCTTGACACTTCAGACCGTTAAACGGGTATAAATATGCACGAGGAGAACGATCTTTCAAGAGTTAATCCGCGTGCCGACTTCGTCCTTTAGCATTTTCCCTGGCTTGTCTCGGACGTTCCGGTTGCTCGTATACCACAGGCTCACGTTTCTCCTTTTCTTTCTGGCCCACCTCGAGCATATGACAAACGTAACAATATAATATACGTAAATCGTTCGGATATATCGCGAGCTGCGGTGGGACGATGTGCAAACAAGGGACGAACCGCGGTTGCACTCGGCGGAACGACGTCATATAGCCGCGATGCGCACGGGGTTATTCATGGCTAGCATGCATGGCAAAGAATCATCTCGCCAAACCTATATGGTAGAGAGAGAGAGGGAGAGAAAGAGAGAGAGAGAGAGAGAGAGAGAGAGAGAGAGAGAGAGAGAGAGAGAGAGAGAGAGAAAGAGAGGGAAAGGGAGAGATAGTTGATTGAGAGAAGAAGTTGAGAGAGAAAGTGAAAAAGAGAAGACGTTGAGAGAAAGAGAGAGTGAGAGAGAGAGAGAGAGAGAGAGAGAAAAGAGAGCATGTTCGTTTACTTCGTGCTCTAGAACGTCAACATAAGGCGAACAAAGAATGCTATCTCCATGTTTAAAGTTCTGTAAACATTATCTTAAAACTAATCAAAAGTAATATAAACTAAAACTATACATTACACAGGGTGCTTTTGCACGCTATCACGTTCTTCGCTCACCACATGTCCGGCAGTAGGTTGCGCTTCATTGCTTGCGAGAGAGAGAGAGAGAGAGAGAGAGAGAGAGAGAGAGAGAGAGAGCGGGCGAGACGGAGAGATTGATTGATTGATTGATTGATTGATTGATTTAATTATTATGCCCTTAATATACATACTTCAACATACAACATAACTTTAGGGCAAAATTTGTAGGAGCACAATGGATTACAGCTTCAGCTCCCTTCAACATAATACAATCAAAGAAAAATTAACAGCACATATAAAAGAATACGAAAAATGAAAAAACCTATGGATCGTGGAAAGTTATACCAATTAGTACAACCGAAATAAAAAAAAACCCAAACACAATGGTTCATCCTAATCCCAAAAAAAATTGTGCAACCTGAACCCAAACGAATCGTACTCAATCAAAGAATAGCCAAAAAATAATACATGGTCATAAAAAAAAAAATTATGGAAAATCGTACCGCAGTTTTACAAAATCATATAGAATCATACGAAATCATTTAAAAAAAATATAAAACCATACAAAATCGTAGAATATTGCACAAAATAATACAGAATTATACAAAATCGTGCAAAATCGAACAAAATCATATAAAGACATACGAAATAATCCATAGTCGGGACTTACATTTAAATATTGCTATTTAAATATTGCAGCATAGAGACTAAGTAAAATTCAACCTGAATATCTTGAAATCCTAGCCTGAAAGGGCGGAAGAGAGAGAGAGAAAGAAAGAGAGCGAGCATACAGCGATGGAAATAAAGCACAACCCGTGACACGCGAAAAACGTAAACCATCCACCGCAGCGCCACCACCGCGTGGGCCCGACCTCGCTCTCAACACGAAACCGCGCACCAAATTTTTTTTTTTATGTGTATACGTACATACGAGTAAACTGAAATACATCATTCCGAGAGAACAGGAGCGGCGCACGAGTGTATTCCGAGGCAAAACATCTGTGAATCTGAGAAGCGGGTCGTGAAGCACGAGAGCGAGACGACTGATGTTGGTCCGCAGCTACGTGGTCTCTGCCTTTTCCAACGTCTGTGCTCGCGATGTTTTCTTCGGAGCATGGTGACGCGTATACGTGCGAGCCTGCTAGGGGTAAATGAAACGTCGGCACTAAATCATAACACGCGGTCTCCCCACTCATCGCTGTGTTGGCTTCACCCGCGTCAACGAGCAGTCTCGCACCAGTGCTGCTTTCCCGGCCAAGATCAATCCCATCTAGACCAGCTGTATGAATCAAGCGCAAGGAATAGAGTTATCAAATATGAGGAACGAAATTCTCTTCGCCCGCACAATCGTCTGTAGAGCGCTGGGGTTCGCTAACTCGTCAACTTATTCATTAGACGGCTGCAACGTCAAGAAAACGTTTCATCGCCTGAACGACATTCGTGACATTCCCATACGAGAAACGTGAAACTTGTACCTAGCTGTGTTGACACGCTTGTTATACATATTTCGGACACGTGACTCGGGGACAACGTAGATTTAGCTGCACTTCCATGTGATTGTGACAATCTAAACAGACTATTTCTTCGAATGGTGTCCACTGCCAGGGAAGGTCGAATCAAACGTATTCGTCTTGAAGTCAGGAATCAAATTGCATCACTGGAAAGATCGACGGTGAAAAAAAGTTGGCAAGAAAGATCAGACTACAATGGTAGCTACTGCATCAAACTGCTATCAATCCTTCCCCAAAAGCCCAAGATCCCACGTTCACATTGGGGCTATTCCATAACAATACAGGAATCTCATCATGCGATTCTCAACACCAGTCCGCGGAACATGGAAATAATTGACATCTACCAACGATCGGATCAGGCGTGATAAAGTGTATACCCAGGTAGGTTGAAAGAGGGACAAGGTGGGGCGGGGGGTTGAGGAAACCGCGTATCGAGGATGCATGCACATCGGGAGGTTCCCGTTGCCATACCCGGAACCTCCTGCGGGTTTCTCTCGTTCGAGCGGCATCGAAAGCAGCAGCCGGGATGCGATATTAGTCCGGCAAAGCCGAAGAGCGGTCTTCTCTCCAAGAGAGCTTGGCCAGAGCTCGCGCTCACATACACACATACCGCGTCTGAATTATTCATAACCAATTCCCGAATCCCAAACTCGAAATGAAGCACACACCGTGCGCGCGTGCGTTCCAGCTGCCCAGACTCTTTCTCTATCCTCTTTTCCACATGCTTGTTTGTACGCTCCCTCGAATCTTCCTTCCTCTGTTTCTCCGTCATTGTCGACGTTGCCCGATCTCTCGAAAAAGGGGTCCATGGTAACCCTTACGATTGTTCTTTACGCCCACCTTTCTGTCGATCTTGTGCAACGCTCAGCCTATCTATGCTTTTGTTTCTCTTTCAGTCTTATCTCGCTTCTCTCCTCTTGCCCCTTGTTCAATCGGTCACGCAACCCGCTATACACTCACATCGATATCTTGATGCATACGTGAGAACCGTCGGCACACCAAGTTGTTTCCTATATACGGAAATAATCGGCCACGTACTCGCTGCCCTCGCGCAACGAGTGAATACATTTCGAAATCCCCCCCCCCCCCCCCCCCCATCTTCCCCTCGTCACGAATAACGACGGCGAAACGACCGAGCATCCAGGCAAAGAGACAGCATCGAGAGTAAGCAGAGACGGCAACGTCAGAGATGAGTGATCCCATGGGGAAGCTCATCTCCTAATAGCTAATAGCTTTCGGTATCTGTATCGCGTCTTTTGCTTGTCGAGCGTAACCTCAAACTCCAGCCTTTACAACCGAGAAACTGGCAAAAGTTTGCCGAGTCGACGGGACCCGAGCAATCGCAAATCAAATGACATCTTTTGATCTATATTGGGCAGGAGCCGCGTTTCGGAGTCCTCAACAGCCTAGTCGGTTCTCCTTCATGTAAATGAAGGAGAACCCCGAAACTTACTCGACCAGTCGATGGACATCGAAACAGGCCGGTATTTCCATTTTGTCGTTATCAAATCGAAGATGAATGCAAAGTTGACGAGAAACACATGTAGCATACCGTTGACATCTTTTTCATTCAATATTTAACGTGTAACTACGACAAGCTGTCTGTAGAAATATTAGGGATGTGCATTAATTTTTCGGGATTTTTGGTAAAGATACAGCTTTATTGTGAAAAAATGATTACAAATTGATCAATCAAAATTTTATCCGTCGCTAGCCACTACGTTTTCCCATCTTTCTGGTAATAGGTGGATTCCACGTCGAAAGAACAATACATCTTTAGAGGCTATCCATGAATTTATCCATTTTTTGGTATACTCATAAGAATGAAAGCGCTGCTTAGACGAGCCATGAGTGATTGTTCGAAATATGTGGTAATCGGAAGCAGCAATATCTGGAGGATACAGCTGTTGTGGTAGGAAATCCCAGTTAAGCTTAGCACTAAGTTAAGTTAAGTTAAGTTGGCGTTAAGTTAAGTTAGCGCTTCTAACGTTGCCTTGTCCGGTTTCGCAACATGAGGCTGAGCGTTGTCGTGCTGAAAAATCTTTTTGTCGTGTCTTTTCGTGCAACCTTGCAGTTTTTGCTTCAATGCTGGGCTCAATTGTATCAATTGTTGTTGGTAACAATTTATGTTGATCAACATTTAATGATTCGGTAAGTTCTTCTTCCGTTTAACTCGGATCTTCATCGCGTAAAGCTGCCACTTTCTCATCTTCAAACTTTTTCAGCTGACCTGGACGTTCCTCATCTTCTGTGTTAAAACAACCTTTTTTTTCTAGCGGTGAAACCAGTACTTACATGTTGAAATCGATGGAGCATAATCACCGTAAGCTTCCAACAGCATTCGTTGACTCTCAGCAGCACTTTTCTTCAAATGAAAGCCAAAAAGCAAAGATTCCCGCAAATTGCGTTTTTTGGCACAAAATTCAACATATTCAACGGTCAAAAAAAAAGAATGTCTTTTACACTTCGGCAAAATAACACATACTAAAATGTAAAGCCACGTGATGATGCTTTGACATAAAATTAGCAACAATATGGCCCGATGCGATATAGTTACTAGTTACGTCATCTCTTGAAAATCCCTTAAAATTAATACACACACGTAATACAAACAGCATAGGTCCAAGCCCATAGGTCCCATTGAAATCAATCCCAATGTAACAAGGCTCTCTCATGGGGCATGGATCTTGAGTGGCAGCTGGTAAATGCATATTCTCGTTGTTGTTCTTAACGCTGATAGTTACCGGTTAAGTTGGGCGTTCCCGGACGTGAGCTATATCTCTCCAACGACTCAGTCTCCTGAGTTTCTCTAATACCGCACTGTACACACATAGACACCCACGTAGGACGGTTCTGGCGTAGACTTTACGAAAGTTTCACTGCTCGTCGTGTGCACCACTCTACAACACGACGATGCCACCAACATCGTTACAACGGTGGGCCCTTCCATTTGTACGCTCGTGCGATTGTGTTCGAGTCTTCGTTGCTACCTCTCTCGCCGGAGAGCTCTCGATTCCATCGGTTCGTGTTGTCGTATCCCGCCTCGACGCTACTTTTACCGTGGATCACGCCACGGATAAAGTCCTAAGAGACTTTCACCCGTTGTCGCACCCACATGCAAAGCGAGACCGTGTTTATTCTTAGCTGCCGCGGTCTTACTCATGATCGAATATGAAAGAGTTACCAACACGAAGAGTCACGAATGATCGGGTGCTCGGCGCCACGAGAGACGAATGAAGAAACAAAAAGACGTTTACACGTCGTATCTCGCGATGATACACGCTCGAACGCGCAAGATCGTGCCAGCATCCAACCGCCAAATAAATCTGGTCTTCCCCATCTAGTTATCTCTCGCGTTGTCTTGATTTTCCGCCAGGATTTCACCCAGGGTTCCAGGAGCCAAGAGAAAAATACCATAGCGCGAGAAGGGCGAAGGTTCTTTTTCTCTCTCTCTCTCTCTCTCTCTCTCTCTCTCTCTCTCTCTCTCTCTCTCTTGCGGGCTAGAAGGTACAGAGGGAACAATAGCAAGAGTGGAAACTCGACACGAAGACATCCACCAGTGCCAACGCGCGGACCAGCCTCAATTAATACGCGTCCATTCGGAGCGCGGCCTGCAAGCTCGTGTCTCTCAGGGATCCGAAGGAACGAGGGAGTTCGGAGAGGAAAGCGGTAACAACCCACCGCGCGGTAGTCAAGAATGCACAAGTGTATACTTGCGCACACAGACACACACATTCACACACACACACACCCACATGGAAACGCGCGATACCGCACACCGTGTTGAAGCGGAGGAATAGTAAGCAAAGGTAAAGTAATGAATCCCGGCCAAGTCCCGCTCGCTGGGAGAGAATCTCTCTTAGCGTCCGCTTCAGTGCGAGACCCAAGAGCAAACGGAGTCAGGCTTGACTGAAAGAGGGTAGCTCACGGAGCATAACCAAGTAGCTGACCACGACAATAAGCGAGGAAACGTTTTATTAATTGCGATTATTCGTCAGTGTCCTCGTACTCCACCATATTAGATGGTCGACTACCGAACGAAAGCTAAGCCCCGTGACGCAGGCCTGGATATATGGACGCGGAAGACTTTTCTCGTCGACGAGGAATCGTGAAACGTTGCTAAGAAGCTGGAAAAACCTTGCTGTATTCGTGCACTTTCAACTGTATCTCGAGTACTAGAGTCATAGCGAACCAAAGAAGTGGCATACCTTTTTTGGAAGAAAAAGCTCTTCGCCGGTGCGTTATGTGTCTCTGAACAGAAAGGAGCAACTCAGTGGTGCGACAAAGAAAAAAGCGAAGTGGAAAAATTTGAAGTTTGAGACGAGTGCGGTTGGTGAGGTCGAAAAGAGCTTGCAAAAATGATGCCGTCACAAACCGCATATAGGACTCGGAGATTCGTTTTTTTCTTTTCGCTCCATTTTCCTCTCCTCTGTAATTTGGTTCTACTCCATCCTGCCAACCGGAACAAGGATCCGCAGACACAACGGAAAACCACTTGCTACACTCTAAGCCCAAACAAAGCCAATACAGATGATCTCCACCAATACATCAGGCAAACTTCTTCATAAACGTAAAGATTGCTAGTCCTTGACGAGACACAGACATCATCATTCTATTGGAATAACATCTCCAACGCGCAATTCGTAAATGATTATGAATAATTGATTTACCTCGAGGTTGTCTGATTTCTTATCCTGTACTTACACTCCACCGCTTCTACGCGTGCAAGCGGAGGCAAATAGCTATCGTACCACGTGCTGGATGCAGTCATTTGATTTCGTCGTTCTGCCAACGAGATTAGACACATGTATACACATCTTCTTACACGCGCTCAACGCTCAAATGGGAGGTGGGTAGCCCAGGCGCGCCACCTTCTATCCACTCTCCATGCCCTATAACGGGATCCGAGAGAACACAGAGTCCATCGTCAAGAGTAATACGAGTGCGAGAGGAGCAGAGACCTGGCGGAACTCGCGCACATATGCAACCTCGCACCCAGGCAGAGAGAGAGAGAGAGAGAGAGAAGAGACCATGCAGCATCACCGGCATCAGAGGCACACGGCATATAGCACCAACTAATGCGTTTACGATGTCCGCCTGACAGTACATCAAAGTCTAAAGCAAGGGACCCTCTCTGCGCTTGTGTAATGTAGGCATATGCAGAGACCCGCCCCAACCAGAATTCTCCATTCCACGGATCCACGTTTCACCTCTGCTATCACCCGTCTACAATGGACCTGTATACATATACATCCCAATCTATATGTGGAACATACACAATGGCTATATCGACGGAATATGCGTATGGATATATATATATATATATATATATATGGACTCTTGCTCAATGCTCCTAACCCAATCGACATTCCCACGGATTATTATCAGACACCCTTCGTACACATACCCTCTGATCATCGGCTATCGAACCGTACATATATGCCACTAACCCTCTGGCCACAACGACCAGCTTGATGCCCGGCGATGGTCACAGCTAGGCAGTAGGTCTAAGATCATCAAGATGCATCGTCGGCTCCTCGAAGGCGCTGTTATTACTACCTCTATATATGTGCCACACTGAAAGGGAATCTTAATAATAATACAGAATGGATAATTCACTTGATCATGATGGTGCCGTGAATCATATCCGGAAACAACTAGTCTGGGGAATATCTTGAGATGATTAACGTCACACGGTGGCCTTGCTCGAGGTGTATTACGGATATCCCGATGATGAGTAAATTTCGCATGAATCTCGACGATGCGATGACTGGCGCTCGTGGAATTCCGATTATTCTTGCATCACGAGATACTTGTATACGTGTGTACGTGTAATATACTCAACCTCTTAGCCGCGAATCTCTCGCACGCTCACGCACGCTTTTATATATACGCGAATCATTACATGGAATCGACAAACTCCACTCGGTGAGCATCGGCGAGGCTCACCTCTCGGTATAATCCTCACGCTTCGTGAGTATAATCTCATGGTCAGACGCCGAGAGACGGGAAATACTTGGCATGGTCGAGGTCGTTGATCCATCGATGAGAGATTTTCCACCATGCAAAAGGATACATCGGCGTCAAGCCTGAGACCTCTACCTTAAAGAACAGGCTCTCTCTCTCTCTCTCCCTCTCTCTCTCTCTATTTGTCCGTATCAGCGTTTTACTGTCACGACCTGCACACGCTTCAATTTACCGCTATGCATTCGCTTGGCCAATGGAATACGCGTGGAAACGTTCATACAAATGACGAATCAGGTCTTAGGAATTTCAGTTGTAGAACGTGACCTGATAAACGTCATTGAAGACGAAAAGCCTATCGTAGAGGAAGTGTCTGATGAAGCATTGTCATGGAGCATCAATAAAATGATCAGAGCTGGCCTATCTTATTCCAGCAACTCTATCAACGATACATCTACGAAAATTTAACGATGTAGCTGCTTCTTGGACAGTTGGCCTTTGTACTGCTGGAAGGCTGCCCTCCTATGGAATCCACCAGGAATGGAATGCTTCGCGAGAATATAAAAGAGAAAAAGAGAGAGAGAGAGAGAGAGAACAGCGGGAGGTCCTATGGCGGAGACTTTGCCCATCCCAAGCGAGCAGGTGATCACGCCCACACTTGCATCTCTTCGCATCTCTCAGCTCGTTCGCACATAGGCTCGAGCTGTGCAGAGTGTCATCGTCGCTGCCTCAAGAGCCCATAAATACCCGTATATGCCCGCGCGGTCATCAGCGGTATATACAATATTGCAAGCAGAACGACGAGTGAAAAAACTGCTTAGAGGTAGTTCGCACGGGGATAGGAAACGCTTGAGCAAGATGGGGCGCTCACAAGCCATTGTCGATAGTGCAAAAAACGATAGACACGCTATTCCGCCTGTCTCGCAAATGGATCCCGGCACAGAACCGGTTGGACGTGTGCGGATGAAGGAGTCATTTCACGGTCATCAGGGAAAACTGTGCGAAAGAAAAGCCATCACACCTCCTCGCCTCGTTCCGCTTACCAGTCTTCAAAGTTCGTTGAGACACAGTTCCCCCAGTTGGCATGTCGATATTGTCGCTTTGGGTATGTGCCATACATGCTTCTTTGGAAAACGACGAACAACTTTGCGTCGGAACAATGTGAATTCGTTTTTTTTTTCGTCCGGTTACTACCCGAGCAGCCATTCCGGTTGGCTGCTCTCATTCTTTTGCTTCGACGTTCGAAGTAGTCGAGGGTTAAAGGGTTAAAGAAAAATTCGAACGTTCTCTTGACAATTTAATTCCAGCTGATGAAGAGATCGAGACTTTGGTCAGGTCGAATGAGAGAAAGGGGCGACTCCGGAGACTTTCGAGGACATTCTCTCTCTCTCTCTCTCTTTTGCTCTGTCTCGATCCTTTCCACTCGCTAATGAAGCCACCACACGCGCACGCTTGGGATCCGATCTACCTTGATTATTATTCATCCGTCCTGGGGTTCGCGCGCGCGCGCGCCCGCGCCCGGTCCAGAGGAGTACCGTATAATTTGGTCCGCGAGACTCCTATACCTTCGCGATACGGTGGACGAAAGCGCACATGTACTCTCCCCATGTTGGCTAACCGATCGGACATTTACTCCGCTGGCTTACTACGTTGCACCGAGACCTCGGACCCGGGTGTTCCCGCATGCGAAACGACAACCAAATGGCGCGGCTATTCCATCTGATATATACATTGGAGTACAAGGTAACCCGGACTGTAGAAGATCCTGTACTTGTTCTTCCGATGGCGGAAATGGCGTCATTGATGCCACTTATCGTGACATCGAGGTGTCTAGGATGCAATGAGCATTGACGAGGAAAGAATACCAAGGCGAATGGCCTCGTGTGAGTGCAAAGCTACGTCGCAATCCGAAGTGTACGTATCACTGGAGAACAGAAAAGAGAGGAAGGCCGAGGAAACCCGAGTTTCAAAGAGCCAGGACGGAATAACGGCGTCGAGAGAGTCCAAGGCGAAGATGCATAGGAATAAGAAAAAGAGACAGAGAGAGAGAGAGAGAGAGAGAGAGAGAGAGGGAGGGACTCGGTAAAGTAACCGGAAAGAAGAGGAAGAAGTTGAAACAATCGCAGAGGTGAGAGTGAACGAGGCGGAAAGGAAGACGAATACATCAAAGAAGAGACGGCATATCCGTTCACACTCCACATGACGTCCCTGTACAAGTACCATTCTATATTCACGCTCTCAGCTCTAATACGTCCTCTCTGAGAGTAAGCACAGGTGAATCTCTAAGATTTCCATCCTCGTTTGAATTTATGTCAGCATTTTGCCTCTCAAGATCCTAAAATACATCTGAAAAATTGCCCAGGTTCCAGTGCCCAAAATATTCACTCGCCAATGAACGAAAGCAGCCACTTCTTGAAGGAAACAGCCCAAATAATTGTGACTTTTGCAACTGAGCTAATAAATCTTTGCGTGCTTAGCTTGCGATAGAAAATGAGATGAAATCCATATATTTTGG